>APFE031742306.1:0-10316 GCA_000404065.3 Pinus taeda | reverse complement strand
TGACATCATCCTCGATCTACACTCGTCTTAGATTCCCCTTTGGAGGTGGAATGCTCACATCCTTCCCCTTAGACTGAAAAGGTTATCTTTGGGGGTAAGGTGTCTAGGTCTGGGGTAAGACATCTAGTAAGTCCTTGGTCCTAATGATAGCGTCCTCGAGCATGGTTGGTCTAGCGGATTGGACTAGACCCCAAAGTGGCTCTGTTAACCCCTCAACATACATATATACCCTCCATGCCATGGATAGGTCTGGTACCATCACAGACACCCTCAAGAAATATGCAATGTAGGTCTCTGGGCTCCCTATCTGTTTGAGCCTCATCAGCTCAACAAAATGCTACTCTGGATCCCTCCAATCAAATCCCTCCATCAATCTCATGCTAAAATCTGCATATGTCGTCATTGTAGAGTGCCCGAGTATAACCATCCCTTGAAACCACCAATCTTGGGCCTCCCCATCCAAATTCAATGTCGCCACCTTGATGGCCTCTACCTCTGACATCTAGTTAAGCTGGAAATAAATGTCCAGCTTCTCCATCTAAGACCTTGCCGAACTATTTGATGAACCATCAAACATAGGCAAGTGGAATATACTTGTTGCACGATGGTTGTCACCATCATGGTAATATCGGTTTCCTATGTGATAATCATGGGAGGCCTACTATCCCACTGGAGCTAAACAATGTCTCTAAATGAAAGGGCATCCCTAAACTCCTGCCCATATGCCTGGTACTTTGCAAAATAATCGCCTATATGGCTAGGCTCTACCTCCTGCTAGGCTCCGACCCCTGTGTCTGCTCCTAAGAACTTGGGCGTGGTAGAGCGTGTAGGGGCATGCGAGGCCACCTGCTGCACAGTATCATGCTACTCTGGTAAATGATGGGATCCACCTGATCCCTCACCAATCTGAAAAACTCGTGGGCTCTCACGTTGTCTGGCCTCTACTGCCATGAATCTCTGCCCCATCACCTCAATCTGTCTCGACAAATCCTGCACTGATTTGAGGAGCATATCCACAAACCTCTTCCCGTCCTTGTCTGCCATCTACTCTGTGTCCACTACTGGCTCTCTCTATTCTTTGTCTACCATAGGTTCCTCTTGTTCTGTGTCTGCCACAGGAACACAGTCTCCCTCTCCGTAGGTATTCTCCAACCTATGTCCAGCGTCTCTGTATCTCCTACCTCTGTAACAAATGTAGGGTTTTTCCCCTGGTGTCGTAGATTGCTAGCTCCATAGGCTGAGCCAGATCTATGCTCTGATACCACTATAATATTCCTAACCTAGAATTTTCCTCAAATCCTAGCAAAACTCCAACCAAATACGTTGAAATAATATAATAACCCATAAGTGATAAAATAACAATGGAACAACATATAATAATGTAAACCAGAAATATAAGCAGATACACAAGAAATGCAGCGAGAAATGCTAAGCCATTTTATTATAACGAGCAATAAAATGAGTAAAAGAGGTGATTAGATAGATGGCACCTTGACTTGCACAAGGCAAGTGAAGAAATACTCTCAGAATGACAAGAATGGCCTCTCTACGTGAATGTTGTTGTTGTGCTGCTGCTGCTGCTAGAAAATAAATTATGATTTGGGGTTGCTCCCCTCCTCAAAAAAATGCTAAAACTCTATATTCGGGCTCTACTCATGAAACCCAGAGAAACCCAGAAAGCTTACCTCGAATGGCTGACCCCCGAAAAACATCCCCTTGGTGTTCTGCGCAGTTCCTCAATGCCCTACACTGCCACTGAAGAAAACCACTCTAAGCTTTGCCTAAAACACATTCTAAAACCCTGCCAAAATCCTCCAATGAGACAAGAGCTAGACCCCTGCTCAATCTGATAGCATAAATCCACCCGCAAAACCCCAATCCAGCACTACTACTAGAAAGAACTGCGTCCCTCTCCCAGTGCTGCGCAGTCCTCCAAAGCACTGTTGAAACTGCTGCTACAATGCTCATAAAACTAGTGTTGAAATGCCAAATGAAATACCTTGCCTGAGCAGGCACTCGAAGTCCCTCGAGGCTAAGGGTGAGATCTCCGAACGGAGACACTCAATGAACTAAATAGTGCGGCAGACTAGCTAAACAACCAACGTGCTAAGAAGTTGAAACGACTAGCTCAAAATGCACATAACTGAATGATCCCAAAATGACGGGGTTCCTCTCTATCTTATAACCTCTACCTCTCACAATCCCTAGGCTCACCTTCTCCTGCGCGATCCCCTTCTTTCCATGTGTTCCTTCCCTCCTTCGCAATCCCTCCATGTGTCTGCGTGGGCCCCATTTCTGTGTCCCCCTTTGGCCCCCTTAGTTCCCCTTTAAGTCACAACATTGTGCTACTATGAAGTGACTTTTTATTCTAAAAGTGAGTTATGTCCCCCATCCTCACTTTTTATTTAAAAGTAACTATAGAAGGCAAAAATGGGACAAAATCGAATATTCCAATTAGCCATGGCTAATTAGGAATATTACAATATCGAGAAAGAAGGAATTTCAATCAGAAAGATGTGGCATTGTTCTATTTGTAGAGGGACAATAAAATCAGGGGTACATTGATAGTGGATTCTCTAAACGCATGATAGGTGATAAAGATAAACTCCATTCATATAATGCATTACAAAATAAAAAGAATGTCTCTTTTGGAAATGACACACCACTTGTCATTAACAGTAAAGGTTTTGTTTATTTGAATTAAAAGGTTAAAGATTGAAATGTTATGTATGTCGATGGTTTAAAACATAATGTGTTGAGTGTCATTCAAATGTGTGATCAAGAAAATGAAGTTGTGTTTCGATCAAATAGATGTCTGGTTCTTGAGCTTGACATAGGAAAGATTGTAATCAAAGGTACAAGAACTCCCAACAATTTATAGATACTAAAAGGAGGTCAAAAACAATGTTATCTAAGAAAAACAAATGAGAACTGGTTATGGCACAAAATATTGGAGCATCTAAGCTTTTCTCAAATAAGAAAAGCATGCAGGATCAAGGCAGTTCGTGATCTTCCAGATATCAGCATCCCAGAAAATACCATATCCAAACCATGTCAAGTCAGTAAGGAAACTAGAGTTCATTTCAATGAAAAAGAAGGATCATCAAGTAAGCCTCTTGAACTCACCCATACTGATTTATGTGGGTCAACAAGGAAAAATTCACCTCATGGAGAAGAATACTTTATTTTATTCATTGATGACTTTTCTAGAATGTGTTGGGTAGGTTAACTAAAGCATAAAGATGAGGGATTTAAAAAGTTTAAAGCCTTCAAAGCTTTATTCGAAAATGAATCGGATCGAAAAATCAAATGTCTCAGATCTGATCAAGGGGGGCAATTCATATGAAATGAATTTTTTATTTTTATGAACAACATGGAATAAACATACAATTCTTTGTTGCCATAACTCCTCAACAAAATGGTGTGGTGGAGAGAATGAATAGAACAATTCAAAAAATTGGTCGAGCTATGCTTGATGAATCTGGAACTCCTACCACCTTATGGGGTGAAGTTGCATGTACTGTTGTAAATATTCTCAACAAAGGTAATGTACAGGTAAATAGTGATCAAACTCCATATGAACTTTGGTATGGTAAGCCTCCTACTGTAAAACACTTTATAGTTTTTGGAAGCAAATATTTCATCAGAAAGACTAATGAAAAACTTGGTAAGTTTGAACCCAAAAGCAAACGAAGGAATTCTTCTTGGTTATTCACCTAGAGGTAAAGGATATAGATGTTATAATAAGAGATTTAGAAGAATTGTTGAATGCATTGATGTAGTAATTGATGAAGCACATAGAAATTCAGAACAGATGAAATCAATAAGGGAAGATGACAATGAGGAAGATGGTGAATGATTTCCCATATCAAATCAAAATGATATAGAGGAAGAAACCAATGAAGCATCAAATGCAGATACAACTAATAGGGAATAGACTCCATCCACGCATGTTTAAAAGAATCATCCCGAATCTCAAATTCTAGGAGAAAAAGGGTCTAGAGTATAGACAATAAGAACTCTCGCAGAAACTTCCAGTTATCTATCATTCCTATCCTCCATATAACAACATAATGTTAATGAAGCTGGCAAAGATGAATGTTGGGTTAAGGAAATTGATGAAGAGCTTGACCAAATTGAAAAGAATGATACTTGGGAACTAGTTCCTAGACCCCTTGATACAAATGTTATAGTAACAAAATGGATATTCAAGAATAAATTGAATGAAAATGGAGAGGTTATTAGAAACACTGCAAGATTTATTTGTAAAGGGTATGCTCAACAAGAAGGTATAGACTTTGAAGAAACATTTGCACCTTTTGCGAGACTTGAAGACATAAGAATGTTTCTTTCTCTTTCAAGTTTTCAGAAATTCAAATTATATCAAATAGATATAAAATATGCATTTATTAATGGAGAGTTAGAAGAAGAAGTTTATATTGAACAACTACAAGGATTCATTCAAGGAAATGATCCAAAGCTTGTAAGCAAGCTCAAAAAGGCTCTATATGGAATGAAACAAGCTCCAAGGCCTTGGTATTATTGCCCTGACAAATATCTACAACAACAAGGGTTCACAAAAAGATCTGCAGATAGTAACTTATACACCAAGATTGAGAATGGTAAACTACTAATTCTTCTTGTTTATGCTAACGATATCATCTTTGGCAGCAATGAAGAATCTATGAGTCATAACTTTGCTTCTGTTATGCAACAAGAATTTGAAATGTCATTACTTGGTGAACTAACTTATTTTCTTGGTCTACAAGTACAACAAACAAAAGATGGCATTTTTCTTTCACAAACTTAATATCTCAAGCAGATTCTGAAGAATTATGGAATGGAAGATTCTAAACCAGTATGTACTCCAATGGTAACAAGATTTAGTCTTAGTTGCAACAATGAATCACCTTCAGTGAATCAACCAGCATATAGATCTATGATTAGAAGTCTACTGTATCTAACAGGTACGAAACCTGATATCATGTATACAATAGGAATTGTCAGAAGGTTCCAATCAAATCCAAAAGAATCACATCTTTAGGTTGTAAAAAGAATATTCAAATATCTCCAAGGAACTCAGCACTTTGGTCTAAGGTATCCTAAAGATACTGATCTCACTCATATTGCATATACCTATAAGAATTGGAAAGGAATTGTTGATGATCGAAAAATCACTTGTGGAGGTGCACTCTATATAGGATCACAGTTACTGTCTTGGTTCAGAAAAAAAACAAAGTTTGATTGCCTTATCTACAGCTCAAGCAGAATGTGTGGATGTCGCATCTTGTTGTACACAACTACTTTGGATGATGAAAACATTGCAGGATATTCAAATCACGTGTTCTCCACCCATGTCCATTCTATCTGATAATACAAGTGCCATTAGTATTTCTAAAAATCTAGTCATACACTCCAAGACCAAGCACATACCCATTAAGTACCATTTTCTATGAGAACAAGTGCTTGAGCAAAAGGTTAAATTGGAGTATGTTCCCTCCAAAGAACAAGTTGCTGATATATTTACCAAACTGCTTCCCAGAGAAACATTTGAATATCTTAGATAACCATTGGGAGTAGTTTCTGCATTATCCTCCTGTTAAATCCATTTTTGAGAGGAAGGTTCCTATACGCTGGTTTCATGAAGGATAGTTGTGTATATACACGAGTTTCTGTGGCTTCAAGAGCTTATATGTTTTTTTGATAGAAAAATAGTGGGACAAACTCTAACATGGGTGTTGAGTCTAATATTGATGATTATAGTCTATTGAAATGCTTTGCTAATTGATTTTTATCTGACTGATGAAAATGCCTTGATGAATGATTTGTTGACAATGCACATGTAGCAAAGGTTCAAGGGGGGCATTAGCCTTCACAAACATTCTACATTGTTGGCATTATGATTGTTGATTTTAGCTACGGCTTCAGATATTCATATCAATTATTGCATAGGTCACGTAAAGATCTAGGGTGTAATATGTCTCCTTCTGTCATAGTCTAGTTTTGAATGAGTCCTATTGGACATATGATGTAATTTGCATCCCCACTATTCATGGGAAGGATGATGTAATCATTTGTATATTTCAGTCATGTATAAACAATTGGTATATCCCCACTTGGTTGGGTGGATGAGTCAAATTTGGTGTATCCCCACTTGATTGGGTGATTGATGCATGCATGAGTCATTGGTGATAGGAAGGTCATACTCACATAGTTGAGTTATAGAGTCATGTTATTTTTTTGAAAAATATCTCTGCAGACTCTACATGTACTCAGGGGGAGCATGGACAACATAGTGTATCTCAAAGAGAGATAATATCTTGTTCCTCCCTTTTCCCTTGATGTCAAAGGGGGAGAGTATTTTTGGTGTTGCTTGATATCTCTAACAAATTCAACATATTGAAGTAATCAACACCAATATGGTTCCCATTAAGTCCAAAGGGGGAGATTGTTGGCATTATGATACAAGTGTTGTCCTTGATGGCAACTCAATCATAAGTCAGTTTAGATTTGATAAAGGAAAACTCACATTGTAACAGGTTAATTTAGAGGTAATAGGGCAATGGTACAGAAGAACAGGATGATGGAAAAAAGAATTACAAATCAGAATCAAGAAGTTGGAGAAAAAGGTTGCTTTAAGTCAGTTTAAGTTGTATATGTAGGTTCACCTTGTCAAAGCGGCGTATACACATGGGTTAACAGAACAAAAAGGGCGTATATGTATGCATGCACTTTCAAAGGAGGAAAAGTGTGAATGGGTTGGAAAATCAAGGAAATTTAAGATTAAATAATACCAAGGATCAATACCATGGTATTAGCCCACAATATTGAGTGGAGTAATGGTTATTTCATCTAGTCCAAGAATACCACAGGTTCTAAGTGTTGTTTTGGTCTAAGGTATTGAGAAAGGCGAAAACTATATAAGGAGGAGAAGATCAAAGAGCCAAGTGTGCAAGTGAAAGAGTTTTTCATGAATACTTCTATGTGATGTATATCTTATGTTGTAAGGGTTATGGTTATGATATGATCTGAAATATCTTGTGCACCTTTGGATACAATGTTGGATTAGGATCATGAGACCTAAAATAACTTATCATTATATCATCTGATAATTGATGGGCTATATCTAAATGCTTACGCGTGTTTTATCCTATAAATGTTATGATTTAGGTATGGCTGAAGTTTGGAATAGTTGTAAAGTTTCAAGTTAGTATTTGCAGATCTATACATTGGTTTTCCTTGGTAAAGGTATGTATACACGTTGGTTCGACTCTTCCAAGTAGCGTATGCAAATGAAAAGCGTGCTGCTTAGAAATGACTAATCTATCTAACGAGTTTTGTTGTTTTACTGCAATCTGTCAATGATGCATTCTTAGATATGAAAGTAGAACTAAATACATAAGGGGTTTGAATCTGATTGATTGATTGATTAAGACAAAAGGGTGATCTTTATTGTTGTCTACTTCGATCTCTATAATTTGATATTAGAGCTTCATAATATTACTCAGTGGTACAAATTTGATTAAGAGGTTTTTATGATTAATAATTTTGGAGGTATACGTAGGTTTGGTTAATGGAAGTAGCATATACATGTAGGTTGGGTTCACTAAAGTAGCATATGCATTCCGACATATGATTTTTGAAGTTGCAGTTGGTTCTAGATGATGATGCAAGTTTCTGGTTCACCACAATGATTTGACTATTTAGATTGTATGTTTGTTGGTTGATGCAGTTATTATTATTGAGTTTAAGCTTCAATATTTATTATGGGTCCAGTGTGAAAATTAAATGAAACGTGGCCTTCATATTGTATTGTTGTGCACGAGGAGTATCCAATCTGAAAATTTATGAAATGTGGTCCTTGGAGGAAGGGAGAAGGTCGTAGCCTTGTGTAGGCTAGCGCCTATGTACTAGTAAACATATCATATATGAACAAGAGATAGGGGGTTGTAGCTCCCTTCTAGTAGAGGCTGGAGAATGAGAGAAGGTTGTAGCCTTCTGCACATTGGTGTTTGTGTACTGGTATGAGTCTGAACCAATACGAGATTGTAAACACGTTTTCTTTATATTAAAAAAAAGACAGAGATGACAGTAGCAGGTGGTTTTTCTCCTGCATTGGGTTTTCACCTTAAATCTTGGTGTTCATTTGTGTTTCTTATGTATTATGTTATTATTGCACACAGTTACTGTTTAATAAAGTACTGATGTACCGATTAAATATCAACACATGAAAAAATAACTAAATCACAAGTTCTGTGGGTATACGTTGGTTTCCTTAATAACAATTGCATTCACGTGCGAGTTCACTTCATTGAAGTAGCGTATATAAATATGATTATGAAATTGAAAAGTTATTGAATTGTAAATACTGATTCAACCCCTCCTCCCCCCACCATTATTTCCAACATCAACAAGGAGAGATACCAATAATATCCCCAATTAAGATATTTAACCTCTTTGCCATGTATCATTTCATGTGGAAATCTTGTGTCACACTCTTTTGAAACAGTCTGCTTAGGGAGGACTTGACGTTGATGCTATTTACAACAAAATTATAAGGTGAATTTTAAAGAAATATGCATTGCCTCATAAAACTGACAAAACTTCATGGATTTCATTCATGGCCAGGCAATAATGTTCCCCTTGGTAGTTTAATATAGTGTCATGCTCAAGATCCAAAGAATAAAGACTCGCCATTGGTTCAAAATCATGAGTGAAGAGAATATTATTAGTATGCATATCACGATGAACAATGCAACCCACTATAAATTCTTCATGCAGATACCTTACTCCTCTAGCAGCCCCTATTGCTATCTTCTATCATGCAATCCATTCTAAAGTTTATCGACCTCAACCTATGTAGAGATTATAAATTGAGGCAAGTATCTAAAACAATATTTTCTAGGCAAATTGTATTCTGAAAAATATTTATAAATCAAATCACTTAAAATTTAATATTAATGACCATATAAATGGGAACAATGACTTATTACAGAGATGCTCATAAACTATGAGCCTTTTCTCTTATATTCAATAAAATACCCAATCAACATCACAACATTATGATGTTGAGCAAAACTCAAGACTTCCATCTCCGAACAAAATTCCAAATCACATTGAGAGCTTGCAAGTTTATGTTGCTTAATAGCTACATCGTAGCCATCAGGAAGTCAACATCTTTGAACAGATACAAAACCCTCTTCTGCCAAGAAACTAGCCTAAGGAAAATCATTGGTGATGCACTCCAATTCAGAATAGCTAACCATATAAGAGACTTTCCAGAAACAAGGCCCTTGTTCTGGAAAATAGAACAGAGAGGCGGAGCCTCATGAGGTGCATTTATATTCAAGGACATGGCTTTTCGAACAGTAGATGCCAAGGGGGTTTTCATCTTTTGTGTTGGAATTTTGTTGATGGGATTTCGAGCATAGACAGCAAGAGGTTTTCGAAGGACATTGCTTTATTAGAAATAGCGGTAGGTAGAAATCATATATGTGGATTGATGAATGGAACTGGCGGTGTTCTGTCGGTGTTCTGTGCTAGAGAAGCGATGCGATAAAGGCTCTGAAGATTGGGGATTTTGGGTCTATCAATTCATGTTTGAATCTCACCTATGCGATATCTAGAGACATAATCGCATCTTGTGGGGACATCAATGGAACAAAGCTCTGGACGCATCCGGATTTAGGACTCAAATTTTTGGTTGAAGGAGGCAGGAACTTGTCAAGGTGAAAACGAGTGACCATTGAAGCTTTCTGGGCATACATGTAAACAAAATGAGAAAACAGTAAGAAAATGTAAGGGGTTAGGTTTTAATAACCCTTCCTTCCAACTACTTTCACATGTGATTATCAAACAACTGAACATTCTGTAACCGTCTAACATATAATCCAACCATGTTGAGTTATGACAGGTGAGAGAGAGAGAAGCTCTTCTAAAAAAGAATGCCTTACAACATAAAATTGAGTGACTATAGTAAATAAAAAAGGCCTACAAAAATATGTAAATTTTGTTAGGCCCCTATACTACTAGTGTCACCCCTTATTGTTATTAGTACAACCCACTTATTATATTGATGTACCCACATAGTTCCCATATTGTTACTATTGTACCCCATATAAGCCCACTAATGTTACTATTGTGGCTTCATATTATTATTGTTAGGTCGGCTGGGTTATATTGTGACTCCTTAGACTCCTATATATAGAAGGAAGGTTTTGTCATTTGAATCATCCAAGAATTGTTCATTTATGTAATGTAAAGGAGGTTGCCCCCTTGAAGAGGATGAATTCTAAGGCATTGATCTATCTTTTCTA
>APFE031742304.1:272562-285285 GCA_000404065.3 Pinus taeda | reverse complement strand
AATAAAAATAAAAATATTGGTTGGTTTTTGTGTCAATTAATAGCCACTCAAAAAAACGATTACTATTAAACACTTGAAAACTAATGTTAGCATTAAAACATAGAAGCGTTATGTTATAGAATTGTTGGGCAATTTAAGAAATATATTTTAAGTTATTTTGAGTTTGGCCTCGATATGAGGAAAAATAATATGGCAAAGTGTAATTAAGTCTTTCATTGGATAAGAAGGAATATTCATTCAAATATAAAATTAAAACTTTTCTTTAACCGAAATTAATATATATATATATATATATATATTATATAATATATATATATATATATATTTATATATATATATATATATATATATATATATATAATATATATTTGGTTGGTTTCTATGTCAATTAATAGCCACTCGAAAAAACGATTACTATAGTCACTACAGCCCCACAGGGGCAGGGACTAATAATAATTGAAAGGAGGTGGGGACTCAATTTTAATTTGAAATCATGCTCAAACAAAAAGGATGGTTTCAGTTAAAAACAAAAGGAAAGAGTGTTTAGTCATTGGAGTAAGAAGAATTAGTAACGGACTTGATTTGACAGTTGAGGAACAAGTAAAGTTTTGTTGTTTGAATTTTTTTTTAAATGATTGGAATTTGTGGTTTTAAGGATACTGGATAGATTTGGTAGGCCACCAAATGGGCCTATTATCAAGCCATGGCTTGCTGGTGTCTCATATTTTATTATTTCTATCTCACTTCCTCAGATCAATTGGTTACCTGTGGTAGTGTTTTGACACCATCCATTCACACTTTAATCAACCTGCATCTCCAACTCAAAGAGTGTTTCAACACAGCTAGTGAGATCATAGGAAAGATTCTCTCCACCCTTTATCTTGAGGGCCTTAGCCTTTGAGGGCATAGAATCACAAATAAAATAAAAACTTCCTCTAAGTCTATACCTAGGAAATTTTAAAAGAAGCTTGAGGAAATCCATGCATTAGATTCATGTTCCAAACTCCAATAAAAATAATATTATTCTCTAAAAGAGTGTTTCTTCGATATCTCACCAAACAACACCCTTCCCACTAATCAATGGAAACATGGTTACCAAAGAACTAGCACCCATTGCACTCATTGATAAAATGGAATTATGAAAAAATTCTTATGTGGCAAAGGGTTTAAAGTGTTTCTCTTTTAAATGAAGGAAAATAAAGATCTAGTCTTTAGAAGCAACCCATACTTCATGGGGCTATAGGAATGTATCTAATTGATGGACCCTTGAATTCAACCCAGCAAACACTCCAATGACATTATTAGTAGGGGTGAAACTTCCACATTTCCCCATGATTCTCTATGATGACCAATATTTAATCTCCATTGCAAAATTGATTGGGATATACACAAACTAAGTGGACTAAAAATTTGAGTAATCCAATGAGGTCTTCACGCAATGAACCTATGGCATAGCACTAGCATACATGGATATTAAAGAGCACCCATAATTTCACTAGATATTGATAAACACCTCCCAAAATACTTTTGTGAAGATCCCCTTCCAAAACATCTTTCAAATTAGAAGAAGAATTTTTTATTTTTTTTTAAATATCATTTTTTTATACCCCTCAATGCCAATAAACCCTCATACCCCACATTCGAACCATTATTACCTACAATATATTGCCTTTGTTTTTCACAATTTTAAAACCTCTATTATGATTGAACATGAAAATTTAATCTTCAACAAGGTAAAGCCCCTATGCATAGTACACACATATATAAAGGTTTGTAGAGAAGTAGATCTTGAAAAGGATGTTTGTGAAGTAGCAAAACTTGACATCAAACATTGGAAATATATAACATGTAGACTACAAATAATTGCACTTCAATCTAATGTCCACTATAAATACAAAATTTTTCTTGAGGTTTACTAAAGGAATGAGAAACCACCCTCCATGTTGAGGGGCCTCTCAGGCCTATATTTGTCATCATACATATTAAATTATGTAAATGTGAGTTACACTTGGTAAATATATAAAGTAAAGTGAACCATTAGTTGAGAGTGGGTACATCTGCACCAACCATATCATCTATGTGTAAATACACATTAATGCTAATATAAACTTGGTTGGAATTCCTTCCCAATTTTGTTCTTCTTTCTATATGTGTGTTCATGCTATTCCCAACATGTAACCTATTTTTGCATGTCGTATGTTAAGATTACAATACTTGGGACCATTGCCTCCTTCATTTGAGTTGGGTGATATCAATGACAAGTGAGGGAGTGGAATGGACCTGTGTTCATGCTATTCCCAACATGTATCCTGTGTTTTCATGTCATAATTTAAGATTACAATATATGGGACCATTGCCTCCTTCATTTGAGCTGGGTGATATCAGCAATAAGTGAGGGAGTGGAATGAACCTGCACATAGAAACTGAAAAGGTTAGAATACAAATAAAGATATATTCAACATGTTGCTACTAAAGAAAAATTGGTTGCTTGGAAAATTGTTTGTGATGCTAAGGCTTGGGAAAGAGAAAAGTTGCAACCTATAGGTATCTATGAAGACTACTCGTGGAAACCTGCAAACAAGAATAAGATGTTGACATGAAGCTGAAAATGAAAAGGTTAGAGTACAAGCAAATATCTATTCAAAATGTTGTTACTAAATAAAAATTGGTTGCTTGGAAAATTGTTTGTGATGCTAAGGCTTGGGGAAGAGAAAAGTTGCAACCTACAGGTATCCATGATGACTACTCATGAAAACCTACAAACAAGAATAATATGTTGACTTGAAACCGAGACAAACATGTATAAAATATTTCCGTAATTTTATGGAAGAAAGAAAGTGAATAAGAAGAGATGTTATTGAGGAATTTTTTCTTTTAAAGAAAGTGGAGAACTCTGATAGTTGTGGTTGAGAAAAAAAGGCTTTCTTTGCCCACATACCATCAATGATGCTCTTCCAAGATTTTTGCAACAAATATATAAAATGAGAATCAACTCCCCCTTATCAACACATGCAATATGGTTAGTTTGTCACAGAGCAAGAAGCCATAGTTGACCATACATGTGAAATTGGGCCAACTACTAGTTGATGGGTGTTCAATAATATTGTTTGATGAATGGTAACATTCTAAGAATATATGGAAATGAAAGATTATTATTCCATGTTTAACCTACTGCTAGTTATTGCAAGTTATTGGTCGATCAAACATGCTCATTACCCATTATAGCTTTAGTTGAAGTTGAGTCATGGGATGTGAGATCAAGTACGTGTGAGGAAATGCATTAATAATAATTTTTACTCATGCTTCCTTTGACAAATCATGGGACAACTCAAAAAATATTTCATCCTAACATTTTGTAGAAAGAATATGAATGTTGAAGATAAGTTGACCCATCTTTTTTGAAATATACTCAAGAAATTATTGAATTGGGTGAAATAGATGAGAATGGTGAGGTCGTGAATGTTATGGATTAATCCCATTGGACTATGTTGTCACCCTTAGAATAAGTTTTCTTAATCATAAATAATGGAGTGAAACTTGGAAAATATAATTCCTATTTGTCTCGACTCTCAGTTGTGATTCTTTCTATGTAAAGGAGTTTGTTCCCATTCATTATGAGTTATTTAGATCTATATGTTTCCTAGATTGGTGTGTGGTTGAGATATTCTCTCAACCAAGTGATTGTGTGTCCAAGACAGTATACCTATCTCGAAAAAACCTACATGTATTTATATCTAACATTATTTGATTAATGGAAAGTGTGATCGATTTTAGAGTTGGTATCAGAGCCTGTATGGGCTTAAGGACTTGGCCTCTGCCAAGCCAAGGGAAATAAAGAGTATATATATTTATTTTGTGACTGTTCATTGTTGATTTTTATCTTGGTATCTGATTGTCGTGAAGCTGATGGAGGCAATGAAAGTGACTTGCAATGGGTTAAGCGAGTTCCAGGAAGATATCATTGTGCATACTAAGTTTAGACATCAACACATTATGGGTCACTTCTGGTATTATATCGACAACCGGGAGAGGATGCTGGTGTATGAGCATATGCCCCAGGGGTCCCTAAGCCTGCATCTATTTGAATGGGCGATGGTTGGGTTGAGGCCGCTAGAATGGAAACAAAGCCTTAACATTGCCCTTGATGTCACCCGTGGACTTGAGTACCTAGACAACCTTTCTCAAACGACCTTCATTGACAAATATCTAAAGCCCTACAATATATTTCTAGGCGATGATATGCAAGCTTAATACATTTATCGAGATGGCAAAGCAATATGGATCGAGTGATATTTACGGAGAAGCATAAAGTAGGGTATATTTGAAGGGGACTTCAATTCAAAATGGAAGGGAGGCTCCATTGGAAATGGCATCCAGCTCAAGAGGGAAGTTCCCGTCTGCATAGAACAAGTCCGATATGTAATAATATTGAAGAAATCTCTGAATCTTTGTAAAGGTAGAGTCTTTGATTGAGAACTGTGGAGGTGGAATGTAATCAGGAATCATGGGAAAAGGAGGGGGTTGTGTTCCAAGTTCATCTAGGAAGCATTTTTCTCGGTTCCAGTTCCACTAATAAGGAAGATCCCAAGGCTCATATCCCTTAAGAAAATAGTAATAACATTTCAGAGAAGCCCATTGAAGAAGCATTAGGCCAAGGTCTTAGATTTCGAGTTGGTCAAGTTGGCCCCCAATGGACTTTTCTTTTACTAAGCCAGGATGGCCGACACCTTTGGTTAACTGGCCCTTGAATACAGAATGATGGAGTTGATAACTGGGCGCAAGGTTGTTGACCTTGATGTGCCCCTCTCCTAGGCGCTCAAGTGATGATAGGCCATTGAAGGAGGGGTTTCATTCCTCAGAGACAATGACTACTCACTTAGGATCTTAAAAAATATTCAGACAAGAATTCCCAATAAGCCCTTGGGATTTATAGATTCCTTTCAATAAGTTGATTTCCAATGATCAATCACCCACAACAATCAGAAATACATAATTGGGATTCGAGCAACGATTGTAGAGTTGTTGACTAGGTGCGGTGAGAGCGTACAACACTGAGTTTCTTTGTATGTGGAGCCAACATATAACACATCAAGGATGTGAACAACAATATTCTAGTAGTTTGATTTCTACAAGGAAATGTGTGTTAAACCTGCTGCTTTTGTTTAAACCAACACATGGAGGATAGTTATTGAATCTGGAGAATGTCATCATACAAATTTTTGTAAGAGAAACCATTGTAAAGCCTTGGAGGAAGGCACTTCATGGAGCATACCATGTATGTAGTATGCATAAAATCATGGTCATATTTAGATTATTTCTTATATTTATATTGTTATTTGGTATTGTTTTTGGTACAGGTGAATGTGAATTTTTTAGTACATGTAAAATATGTCTCAGAAGTTTGTATACATATCGAGATTCATGATCTCAATATGAAGCCATGTTGTTAGAATTCGCGAATCTAACTAGTGATAGGTAAGGCATGGAGATCCAAGACTGACATGCCAAAGTTATAAAATGAAGATGCCAAAGATTCAAAAGTAGAAGGATTATGATGACTGAGTATTATAATGGGAATATTCAAGTGAGAAAGTAGTGGTGTACTCTAGCATATGAATGGTGTGGTGTATCTAAGATGAGTGGCAAAGGATCCAAAAGATAACATACTGAAAGTGTGTTTGAGTTTGTAGAATCAACTCATGATGATGGTGTATTATGTGTCACATACATTTATTAGTAAGCAAGTCTAGGATGTTTTGTAGTGATCCTTTAAAAGTTTGTAATATTATGTACCTGAAGTTGTGTTGTTAGCATTCTAATGCATGTGTACCCCCATGAAGTTTGTGGTAATCTTAAAACCACTTTGTAATTGTAGGTTTTTGGTAAGCTAGAAACCACTTTGGAAGTGCAGGTTTATGGTAAGCCAAAAGCTACTTGTGACAGTGTATGTAAGTGCAGGTTTGTGGTAAGCCAAAAACCACTTTGGAATGTAGGTTTTTGGTAAGCCAAAAACCATGTGTGAGAGTGAAGTGGACAGGGATTCATGTAAGCATGGTTTAGGGTCAACTGACAAAACTCTGGGCATGGTTTAGGATAAGCCAATAAAACCCAAAGTATGGTTATGGGTAATTCGAGAAAACCCATGATGACAATGATGGAGGGGGATTCACAGGTACAAGTACAAGTATGCAGATATTGGTTGATTGAACCATGTATATGAAGGACATCCTAGTTGACTGATGGTTGCAATAGTTGCTACCCATGCATTTAGGTAGATGGTTGTTCCTTTATATGGACATCAACATATTATTTTTATCATGTTTGTAAACTCCAGGACCATAACTAGACTTTACAGATTGAGATCGAGATAAGTAGTCATTAAGGGGCCGATTTGGAAAATATAATTCCTACTTGTCTCAATTGTGATTCTTTCTATGTAAAGGAGTTGGTTCCTATTCCTTAGGAGTTGTTTAGATCTAGATGTTTCCTAGATTGGTGTGTGGTGATATTCTCTCCACGAGTGATTGTGTGCCCAAGATAGTCTACCTATCTTGAAAAACCACTACGTGTATTTATATTGAACATTATTTGATTATGGAAGGTGTGATAAATTTTTCAAATGTGAAGGTCCCATATTCTAATCTTGTGCATATGATAGTTGACTTTCTTTTCTATAGCCAATTCTACTTTTCATTACTTAGTTAATTTATTTTTTTGGATCAACAATCAACATGGATCAACGCATCTTTAACATCTACAATCTACGCCCATACAATTTTGTCCACAATCATCATTTGTATTGAGGAATTAAGGGTTTTATTGTTGAAATCATTTTGGAGCCTAGAAATTAGATGGAAGTAATGGCTTCACCCTAGCTTTTGCATGTCAGGAGACCCCCAAGATTGAGATTGAGACAAGTAGTCATTAAGGGGCCGACTTGGAAAATATAATTCCTTCTTGTCTCAGTTGTGATTCTTTCTATGTAAAGGAGTTTGTTCCTATTCCTTAGGAGTTGTTTAGATCTAGATGTTTCCTAAATTAGTGTGTGGTTAAGATATTCTCTCAACCAAGTGATTGTGTGTCCAAGATAGTCTACCTATCTTGAAAAAACACTACATGTATGTATATGTAACATTATTTGATTAATGAAAGGCGTGATCATTTTTTCAAATGTGAAGATCTTAGTTTCTAATCTTGTGCATATGATAGTTGCTTTTCTTTTCTCTAGCCAGTTCTACTTTGCATTATTTAATTTATTTTTTTGGATCAACAATCAACATGAATCAACGTGTATTTAACATCGACAATCTACATCTGTATTATTCTATCCACAATCATCATTTATATTGATGAATTAAGGGTTTTACTGTTGAAATCGATTTGGAGCTTGGAAATTAGATGGAAGTAGTGGCTTCACCCTAGCTTTTGCATGACAGCAGACCCCTGAGATTTATATCAAGACAAGTAGTCATTAAGGGGCAGACTTGGAAAATATGATTCCTACTTGTCTCAGTTGTGATTCTTTCTATGTAAAGGAGTTTTTTCCTATTCCTTAGGAGTTGTTTAGATCTATATGTTTCCTAGATTGGTGTGTGGTTGAGATATTCTCTCAACCAAGTGATTGTGTGTCCAAGATAGTCCACCTATCTTGAAAAAACACTACATTTATTTATATGTAACTATATTTTATTAATGGAAGGTGTGATCAGTTTTTCAAATGTGAAGGTTTCAATTTCTAATCTTTTGCATACGATAGTTGCTTTGCTTTTCTCTAGCCAGTTCTACTTTGCATTAATTAGTTAATTTATTTTTTCTAGATCAACAATTAACATGGATCAACGCATATTTAACATCTACAATCTATTTCCATATTATTCTATCCACAATCATCATTTATATTGATGAATTAAGGGTTTTACTATTGAAATCGGTTTGGAGCCTGGGAATTAGACGGAAGTAATGGCTTCACCCTAGCTTTTGCATGACAGGAGACCCCCAAGATCTAAAAAATTTAAATGTCAGAAGAAAAGAGGAGAGCACACAATAACAAAACCACAAAGATTTTTACTTATTTATTAAAAAATATAATAATTGTAAAAGCTAAGTGTGGTGGACAATTTGTCCTTTTACAAAATGTGACTTGTTACTTATAGTCTTTTTTTTAGTAATAATGCCATAGATAAATTCCATGGGTCGGTAGATATTATAGGTGGATCTCACTTACAATACCATGAGTAAATACCATTGGTGAATGAATACCATGGGTGGATGCCACTTACAATACCATTGGAAATTCCATGGGTAGATAAATACCTTGGGTGGGTGAATACAATGGGTGGATGTCGATTTCCATTTGGATCATTACTCCCTCCTTAAGAATAAATGCTCCCAATTGCGTGACTTTCTCTCCTAAGAAGTCTTTATTGAATATGAAGAGCCACTGAAGAGAAGGGTTTGGTGTGGTTAACCCATAACTACGATGAACGAGGATCTTAGGATAGAGATACGCTGTAATGTGTGTGACCAGCTGTGATACTGATAGTGTGTGGCCTAGCAAATGGAATTCGATGAAGTGTGGCTTTGTGGACCCATAACCATGAAAAACGAAGATCCGAGGATAGAGATACCCTGTAATTCTTGTGACCTATTGTGATATTAACATTCTGTGGCCTAGCAAATGGACTTTGATGACAAGCATTTTGTGCAGTTGAACTATAAATGTTATGTTGAATGTTGATGAAGTAGCAGATGCCTACATAGCTTGGGGTGGGAGGGCACATCTCCAAAGAACCCAAGACGGATGTTTCTATGCTGAAACTGGTGAATGTGAATCAAATTCCTACTAAAGCAGGGTGGGAGGGCACATCTCCAAAAGAATCTCGCTCCAAATGCTACTCTAGACATTAAAACTAATTTAAAATGGGCATAACTCGGTCAAAATAACTTAGAATATTTATTATAACCTATTTTTGGAAAGAAAATGACCATTCTGCATCTTCCCATGAGTTTGAAATCCCTATCTGGACACTTTGGAAACTCATATTTGCCCTACAATTGTATTTTTGTCGCAAAAATTCTGAAAAATTAGTTGATTTTAAGTCAGTAATATCTCCCTCACACGGACTTCGTTTCGACCAATTTTTTTTTTAAATTGGGTGTTTTTTCAAGAGAAGATTAAATATGCAATCATTTTTCTAAAAATTTTCACAAAAGCTACAAAAAATGATAGGAGAGATGATGTTCATGAATTGTCATCAGAAAAATTTCTCTTTGCTCAAGAAAGTACTCTATGGAGATTGTAGCACATGCATGATGATTGCTGAAAAAAAAATTAAATTCAAATATGTGTCACACCCTCATTCCCATGGAGCTATAACCATTATTTGATACCACTGAACTAGATTTTGGGGGGAGACCCCCAAGATCTAAAAAATTGAAATGCTAGAAGAAAAGAGGAGAACACACAATAACAAAACCACAAAGATTTTTATTTATTTATTAAAACATATAATAATTGTAAAGGCTATATTGTGGTGGACAAATTGTCATTTTACAAAATGTGACATGTTACTTATAGCTTTTTTTTAGTTATAATACCACAGGTAAATTCCATGGGTGGGTAGATACCATAGGTGGATCTCACTTACAATACCATGAGTAAATACCATGGTTGGATGCCACTTACAATACCATGGGTAAATTCCATGGGTGAATAAATACCTTGGGTGGATGAATATAATGGGTGGATGTTGATTTCTATTTAGATCAAAACCTAAATTTGAGGTGATAGAGTAGTTTGAACCATGGATAATGATTGATATTTGTTCATAATCACGTAGAAGGAGTCATATATGTTGGTACTAACTATTACCATTGGTCAAACATTGCAAAACATCCAAAGGATTTTGGGCCTTGACCATGATTTGACCAATAGGTTGGAGGAGTCGATATAAAACCAAAAAGAATAGACGTGGAGATCGACCACTCGACTGGTCGACCTAACACACATATTTTTGAACTCAATAAGACAACTCAACTAACAAATCCTGTGTAAGCCATCATCAACTTGGAGGTAGTGGAATTTGCAAAGGTTGACCTATTGGAAAAGTTAAGAGTCGATATTGTTGATTGGTCAAGTGAGTCTATTGCTTCATTGGTTCATGTGACTAGCATGTTCTGCATCCCTAAATGGTCGATGCTCCAATGGTCGATGCTCCACTTGATTGACTTATTAATGGTTGAAGACAAGTGCATATAGTTGCAAAAGTTGTTGCATAAGAATTGGGCACCAAAATTCCATCTTTGAGGATATGGGATAGTACAATTTTTATGGTTGAATAAAAGGAAAATCCAAATAGCAAAACTTCTAATTGATTCAGTTGCTAAAGAAAAGAGGAATAAATAATGGTAGATTGGAGGCCGAGGAACTATTGAATACGCATGCTTAATTAAATTACTTTGATCATTTTTGGAAAGCATATTATTTCATAATTTAAGTTTTTTCATGGAAATCAACATAGATCTATTTTAATTTTCAACTACCAAGAACCAAAAGAGATCAAATATTTCTACATGCAAACAATTCTTTAAGTTTTACATTTAAAAAAGAATTTGAATATTGAAAGATTTTCCTCCTCTTAGCACTTGATAGATTCAAGATTAAGATAAATCTATGCTAGTTTTAGAGAATGATTCCATTAAATCTTATGTAAATCACTAATTTCTCTACATGTGAAAAGTATGGAACCTTATTTCCTAAACACGTTGAATTTGAATTTTTATAATATATAATTCATAATTATTATCGTGCATATATAACATGGAATACCTTTAATTTAAAATTTAATAATATTTAAAGTTATAATAATATTAGGATAAACCATGTGTATGAAAGTAATTGAATTTATTAATTATTTATAAATAAAATGGTTAAAAAATATAGAAAAAAATGGATTTTATTGAATATGATTAAAGAATTTAATTTCTTAAAGGGTAAGTTTTTCAATTATTTAATTTTATCTGCTAAATAATAAAAGTAACTAATATTTAATGAAATTTGATGGTTTTGTATTTGGTATTTGATGGATGCGCGTGTGAAATAAATTTAACTTTTACATATATTTTTTTAGATATTAAGTTATATATCAACTATTTGTTAAACTCAATTGTTTGGATTTAAAGTAGGTGGAAGGGCTTAATAATAAGCTTCCCACACAAGTATAAATCTTCTTAACATTATTATGTATGTGTGGTTAGTTAGAGATACGTGGACCTCACACTCCCAACAATGGTTACTTTTCAAACATTACTGATTGGTCTTAAGAAAAAATCCCATCCAAAAGGGTAACATTCAAAATTGGTATATCTTAGTTCCAAATTTACCAAGAATGAATAGGAATCAAATACCTAGAGATATAAAAGAATCAAATTTTTAGAGATGCAAATTTTGATTTTCAGCTTAATCTTACATCCACTTTATATAAAGATAAAGTAATTGAAAATGTAAAATAATCATAATCATAATAATAATAATAAGATGTACTTTTTCACTACTTAATATGGAGTTGACTTGTATAATATATATCACATGACATGTAATTCATTCTATATTTAATTGATATGTAATTCATTCTATACTAATAACCAAATAAATATTTTACTCTTAGTCATAAATAAAATATTTTATTGTTCATTGGCATAGTTTTATATTTTTATATCAAGTTTAAATAAAAAAAACATAGAATTTTAAATTATATTTTTTTTATATTTTACTTTTGTCTTTGTAATGCATGGTGATTTAATGCATTATTTATATGAAGTTGACATAATTATTTTAAAATATTAATAACCAAAAAATTTATATGTCAAATAATGAGAAATTTTTACTTTGTATTCATTCTTTATATATATATATTTATTATATATATATATATATATATTTATATAAGTATCATGACAATATAACATTTAATGTGTAGAATGTGAATCATAAATAAAATATTTTAATGCTATTATATATATATAGAGACGAGACAGACAGACAGACAGAGAAAGAGAGAGAGTATTCTTGAATAGGTGTTTTTTAGAAAAAAAAAAAAAAAAAAGAATAATAGTAATAATAATAATAATTTGTAATTCAGTTATTTTCTAATATGGAGTTGACATATATGTGTGTGTGTGTGTGTGTGTGTGTGTGTGTGTGTAAACAAACAAACATGTAATATTTTTTTGTTTCTAAGCTTGGCAGATCATCTCTATTCCATTTTAAAAACAAAGCAAGGTAAACATACACATCCAATGGTGTTACTTGTCCTCCACCGCTCACTGGGAAACTAGGTCTATTAGCCATCTAATTGCATTATAAGTCATCCAAAATTTAAAGATTCTCAAATTATCTAATAGTGCAATATAAGTCATAATATCCTTAATTGTCCTAATAGTTATATACCTAAAACAAAAATTGAAAGACTGTAAAGCCATCATGAAAACTTCTCAAAATTTTAATAAAACATGACCATGCTAATAAAGAAATTGTTGGCATTATGATGCATGTGTTGTACTTGATGGCAACCCTCTCATAGGAGATCATCTCACTTACGTATACTTAGATGAATATACAGATGAAATATCAGATGTGATTGAATGCATGGGATGCAGGACAACTAAAAGGAATCAGATGATAGATCTAAGTGTGACAAGTTAGCTTTGCCATCAAGTCCAAAG
>APFE031742304.1:226941-267586 GCA_000404065.3 Pinus taeda | reverse complement strand
TTGTAGCAGGTAGTAGCCTGCGTACTAGTAAATGGATCAGCTAGTACAAGAGAAAAGGGGGTTGTAACTCCCGTACTGGTATAAGGCTGCACCAGTACAAAATATTGTAAAAGGATTTTCTTATTAAGAAGAAGATTGAGATGACTTGCAGCAGGTGGTTTTCTCCCGCATTGGGTTTCCACCTTATATCATGGTGTTCATGTCTGTGCTCTTTATGTGTGATGATCTATTCTACTTACTGTTAATAAGGTTAATAATGTTCTGATGCATTTACTAAAGATAAGCTAACTGAATCATAAGATTACTGCATGTACGTTGGTTTCTTTTAACACAGTCGCGTATATACGCGGATATCCTTAACTGAAGTAGTGTATATGAATCTGAGTATGAAAATGAAAAAGTTTTACTGATTTGATAATACTGATTCACCCCCCCCTCTCAGTATTATTTCCAACAGAAATTATTCATGAGAGGAGTTGATAGGTGTCATAACTTTGGCACTGGAATCCACTAACTTTGTCTGAGGAAGGAAAGGGATGTGCTTCTCAATCTGATTGAGACGAGCATTTTGGAGTTGGATTTGACACTGCATCAGTTGAAATTCCGTGTGAATTTCTTCCAGGTATGTATCTGGTTTGGATGGACCAACATAAATGGATGCCATTTCATTTTCCACTATATTATTCATAATCTAGTATAAATAAAATTTCTACTAGAAATGAGGATATCTTCCTCAAGAGTTACTACGACCCTAAACCAAAGATTGTCATTCCTCCAAGTCCACATTAGTGTTCTCGTCCTACTTCTTTAACTCTGATTCCCAACTTGAAATCAACTATCGGACAGGGGGATGTATTTTAATATGTTAAACCTGAGTGACTTCCCTGGTCTTACTAATAATACCACAACACCCTTAACCCCTGAGTTACAGAGGCTATGCTTTCCCAACACCATTCCCTCGACCTTATCTTTGGCTCTAAGCCTGAAACCCCCCCCCCGTCCTGCGTTCCCTTTGTGAGAGGAGGGCCGAGCCATAGGGCTAACTTGTGAACCACACGAGGACATACTAAACCAAATCCTAAGAATTATAACACCTATTGTCCAAGAGCTCATTTGAATTATCGAGTAGCTCATACAGGGATAGATAGGCATGAACACTTTGTCAAGTCGGATGTGATGTATCCCCGCACCAAACATTTGCAAACTAGGAGACAATGATGCGCAAAAATCACCCTTCTAGAGCCACCCTTAGAACCTGGAGGAGATGCTTAAACACAAAAATCAACCAAATTGTGATTCTAGACCGAAACCTCAAAGACAAACTTACTAATTGAAACCAACAGCTCACAATATGCCTTACCACATTCATTTCCACCTTACACATGCAGGGAAATAAATGTAGGCCATTGTCCTACCACCTCTCATTGTGCCTTAATATTACATCATCCTTAGCTCCAATCCCACTGAGACCACTACACCAGCTCTCACCTATATTGGGGATCTTATATTCAAATGTTGGTTTTGAAGTTTGTTATCACTAGCATCTTTTGTCAAGAACTGTTTCAATTGATCCAAATCTTTGTTGTTTTCTATTGTGTGTCATGGTCAGCCCAACATCCTTCTAACGTTTTTGAATCCCCAATTATCTAGAAAATATGTTTCCCTATTAACTTCTCGTCTAACATGGGAGGAAATTATGTAATCAAACCCAGTGATGAGGTTGTAGATATTACAGACCAATCAACCAATTCTCCAACAATGAATGATCTTTTCATTGTTAGAACCTTGATTGAGATTTTTAAGGGCCTCAATCACAAGGTGGGAATCCCCTTCTATCATCAATTTCTTGTATCCTTCTCTTTCAATGATGATTAAGCCTTTCTCTAGAGTGTTGAATTATGATTCATTGTTGCTAGTGTTCCCACAATCTGTAGCATAGAGGATCTTGATTTTATTTTGATAATATTAGAAAATTCCTCCATACCTAGCATCCATAGGATTGCCTTTGGAGGCCCTGTCGAAGTTGAGTTTCAAAAAACCCTCTGGAGGGGATGAATAATGGGTTGAAGATAATATGGGAGATACCATGAGCTTCCATGAAGAAGGAGAAATCATTTAGGGAGATAAATTTAATTGATTGAGAATTAGGCCTCTTGGGGGAATACTTGCCAATGATATGGGTGTCATTGATCAGCTAGGTTTGTCTCTCTAAGATTTTGAATAATCCCTTTCCATATTCCTTCCAGGTTTAAATATTGATCCTTGAATATTCTTTTGTTGTGTTATTTCCATGTTTTCCATAGGAGAAAGCCTGATACCAAACTCCATGCTCTATTGAGGGCTGGACTTGAGAACATCCCTTTTCTCCATGCTTTAATATTTTTGGTAATACTATGATGATCCCTATCTAGGTGTCTAAAGGGAAGATCTAACTTGCTCCACAATTTCTCCACTATGGGCATGTGTTCAACAAATGTTCTGCAGTTTCTTCTTGGACATTGCACATAATACAATAAGATGGTCCATGAAATCCTCTCTTTTGAAGTTGACCGTGGGTCAATATTATTTTTTGCACACCAACCAAAGAAAGAGAGCCACCTTTGGCTAGAGGTGTTCTTTCCATATCTTCCTCCAAATGGGTCTGTAGTTGTTTGGAGTGTCTTTTGTTGCTTGTTTGTATGCTTCTCTTACATTAAAAATCCCCCTTGTGGAATATGCCCATATTAATATGTCCTAGACATCTTGATTAGCAATTTTCCTAGACTGTAATTATTTGTTTAACACCTTCCATTGATTATTTAATGAAGGGTCCACCCAGTCGTTTTGGTCCTTCCATTGCATCCAATTCATATTATTCTACATGGGTTTCTAGAACTGATATAATGTGGCACAATTTTGGCTTCTTGTGAAAAGGAATATTTCACTAAGTTCTTGCCGACTAAACAACCTCCCATGTTGCTTCCAATCATCTTACTAGAAGAGGGCACTTTTTCCATCCTAGATTTCCTAGAACGTGTGGTGTCTGACAAGATCTCTGTTGTTGGTGGCTAAGTTCCAAGTTGAGGAACCCTTGGGGACATTCATATATCTTAGTTTAGATCCTAAATAAGTCTACATACTATATTTTCTTGTCCATATATTCTTCCAGAGATCAGATCCTCCCTTTAATTAACGCCACCATAATTTGGCCCCAAGCACTTTGTTTAGAATCTTCGGGTCTCTCGGGCCAAGACCCACTTCTAGTTTGGGTTTAATAACATTAGTCCAAGATAACAAAGCCCATTTTTTAGCTTTTTGTGCTCCTCTCCATTTTTTTTTTTGAAGATATCTGTCATAGCTATATAGGAAGACTTAGGAGGAGCTAAAACCGAAAGTTTGTAGGCCAGGATTGATTGTAAAATGGGTTTCAAAAGGTCTACTCCACTTGCAAGGTTCAGGGATATAAACGCCAAGCCATTAAGCTTAGAATGAATCTTTTGAAGAACTTCCTTCAATTAGGTTGTCCTTAGGGAATTGAAAACAGAGGCATGCCAAAGTATTTGATAGGAAGGAGTCCAGCTCCAAAGCCTAGGTTTCTAGCTAGAAAAGTTTGGATGGTCTTCAGGGTATTGAAGAAAAATATATTGGATTTTTCATTGTTTAGAAGAGTTTAAAAATCTTGCATAAGCTCATCCAAAATGTTTTTTAACTAATGTACTTCCCTCAAGGATACTATGCAGAAAATCATTATGTTGTCCATGAATTGTTGATGAGTGATATGCATACCATTACCCCAGAGACAAAGATCTTTGATTTGAGAAGCTTTGGTGGCCCATTGAATGTATCTTCCTAATCCTTCAGCCGCCAAGATAAATAATAAGGGAGACAGGGGATCCCCTTAGCATAAACCTCTTGAGGGATTAAAGGATCTCGAGGAGGATCCATTGATCATAATTGAGAAAACAAGAGTAGAAATAAGGGAAGAAACCCATTGAAACCATCTTGAGTCAAAACCATAGTCCCTGAGGATACTCAGAAGGTATGACCAACTAAGCCGGTCATAGTCCTTAGAGAGGCAGAGTTTTATCATCATTCCTAGAGATTTGAGTTGTTTTAAAGAGTGGACTATTTCTTGAGAGATAATAATTCCATCCAGGATTTGGCAGCCTTCTACTAAACCAGTTTGTTATGGAGAGGTGAGCTTGGGAAAGGGGGGCTTAAGCCTTTTTACCATGATACTGGATATGATTTTTTATATAATGTTACATAGAGAAATGGACTTGAACCCAGATGGATCCTCTGAATGAGAAAATTTTGGAATTAAAGAAATGAAGGTAGAGTTCAGTCTAGGATTTACCTTTTGAGACCACCTAGATTCTTCCACCACATTTAAAATGTCTTGTCTTATGAAGTGTCAAATCTCTTGAAATAATTTGACAGTGGATCCATCTAGCCCTCGAGTGCTTCTTTTCCATTCCTTTAACTAATTCTTTGACCTCATCGATTGTGAATTACCTCATCACAGCAAGGTTCTGATCTTGATTGACAAATTGTGGGATGTGCCTAGTTATTCGATGGATGGCTTCTGATATGTCTAGATTTGGCTCTGATAGAAGGGTTTTGAAATGATCTACTAAAAGGCCCTCCATTTCCTCATGTCGGGTGAGGTGGTTCCCCTTGTTATCCTTGAAGGAGAATATCATGTTCTGCTATCGATGCTAAATCATAGACTTATAGAATGAAGCTAGTGTTCTTCTCGCCTTGCCAAAGCCATTGGACTCTAGATTTTTGTTTGTAGAGGATTTCTTCATGTTTCCATCTTTCCTCTATTTGATTGAGGACCTACCCCTCTTCATGTTCCAATGTCTATGAGTGGCCTTCTAGGATCATCATTTGTTGTATTCCTTGCATTTTATCTTGCAATCGACGTTTCTTAATCAGTATATTCCCAAACTCAGATTTATTCCATATTTTGATTTGTTGTTTAAGATATTTTAGTTTGAGTAGAAAAGTATGCATGTAATTTCTACCTTGCATTGTAATATCCTTCGAGTAGGGTTCCATCTTTCCCACGAATGCCTGCTCTCTGAGCCAGAATGATTCAAATCTAAATGGAAAGTTTGAGGGGGCTAGCTTGAGTCTTATCAGCCAATGATCAGATCCTGAGCATGGAAGGATGGAGGAATCAAAGAAAATATCTTTGCTTACCATTTTATCTGATACGAGAAACCTATCCAGACGAGAAGCCACCTAATGGACTCCTCCCCGGTGATTATTCTAAGTGTAGATTCCATTTATAGTTGGGACATCCACTAGTCTCAGGTCTTTAGTTATATCTCTAGATGCTTCCATATATGGGTCTAATCTATAAATTCCACCCTTTTTTTCTTCCATCCATGAGATAAGATTAAGATCACCACCTAGAATCCATAAATCCTCTGAACATATCCTTCACAACTTTCCTATATTTTGGAGGAAAGCAACTTTTTCTCCTATAATGTGGGGACCATAAACAACCAATATCATGGCCCATCTTCAGTTCCTGATATGTCATAATATCCCCAAGAGAATTCTAGGGTAACTTATCCAATCATCAAACATTATATCCATAGGGTTCCATAGAATTTCTAGCCCTCCCGTGCTTCCACGATCATCCAACACCATCACCTCGTAATGGGGATTGAAACCTTTTATGATGTGCTTTAGTTGATATTTTGGTATGTTATTTTCTTGAAGTATCCTTTGTTCTTGTTTTACCATTTCCTTAAGATACCTTCACTTTCCTCAGCTATTGAGGCCTCTCACATTCCACGAGACAATAATCATTGGGAAGACTTGTTAATTTGGTGGAATATTGCTAAAAGTGGTACCACCCTTCCTAAGTTCACTAATATATCTCCCATTATTTGGATGGATTCTTGAAAATTATTTCTTCCTCTCTTCTTTCCCCATTTATCCTATATGTTATGATCGGGGCCTATTGGAGCTTGGGATCCCAAACTTCCTTGTTTATCCCTAGTTTCTTGGCTTTGCTTAGCCTAATACTTATGAACTGGGTCTTGGTACAATCTCTTTTGGTCCTCTAGTATGAAACATTCATTCAAATGTTTTCATTCCTTTAGCAGCCATTTGAGATTTAATTCTTCGGTGCTCAGATCATCTCCTACCCCGTCAATTTCCATGGTGTCTTGATCTTTTTCCCTTTCAACTTCCTCCCAATTTGTCTACTCTTCTTGAGCTTTTTTCTTTGGTTTATTGTTTCCTTTAGGCATAGAACACTCCCCTTCATTGCATGTCCTGGACTGATTCCTTCAGTTGTTCGTTTACTTCTGCAAACACCTCATACCTATTATTGCTACCTTTATTTTTATTTTGCGTTTTTTGGGAACCGATCTAGTTTTTTTCTGGCTCTTCCTTTTATTGGTAACAACTTGGAAACCCTCATTCTCATCTCGAGTTTTAGGGTTTTCTTTATGGTATTCATGTACCATTGTGCCTATTTTATTTTGAGGGTATTCTCGGAACAAATGTCCATATTCATGGCATTTTTGACATTGAAAAGGTATACTCTCATAATCCATGCGTTGATGTTAGAATTCATCTTGATATTCCAACTCAATATACTCAGGCAGAGGCTAAGGGATATTCATATAGATGCATATCCTTACATACGAGGTATAGTGCCCCCTTCTTGTAGAATCAACCACTTTGACAAATTGTCCTATGGAGTTTCTAATTCCCTCTTGGATCTCCAGATACCAGAAATCGATAGGATAGGTGTATAATCGAACCCATATTTGTGTTGCCATAAACGTTTCCTAATCTGGGTTATAACATTCCTCCCAGAATCACATGAATAAACCCGCATTATAGAATAAATATGACACGTTTTCAAAAACCCACTCCTTATCCTCAAGTCTGGTGAAGTTCACAGTAAAAAATCCTTTGGCTCCAAACTTCAAATCTATGTGGCCTTTTGGTTGCCATTTTAATTGAATCAATTTGATAAGATCCTTCTCTGATGGCCAATTCCCTTTAAATTGGCAAATTAATGCGAGATATTTCATATATTTTTAGTATTCTTCCAATTTATTGTTTGGAATCACAAATATCGGTTTATTGTCTACTCCCGGCAGGCATTGTCCCTTGATCTGTGCCTGCCATTACACCCCCATGGCAGGGTTCCATTGTTGTTGCCTTCTTGATTTTCACCCCTACATGAGCCACCCTTGGTGCTAGTTTCTCCTGCCACTAATTTACGATAGCAGGGGGTCTCCCCCCCACCCCTAAGCTGGCATGCTCATTGATCTACCAACGAATGCTGATTAGAGAAGGATCATATACCAAGTATGTCATGTTTGTGTTATATTTTTTGAATATTTCAGAAATTTTATGGGATGGAGGGGCGAAACACTACTAGAGCTTTTATTTTCTAAAATTTAAACTTGATGTTATTTTTTTTAAACATGTAACATTTAAAAAAAATATTTATAACAAAACTAATTTTAGAAAGCGAGAGACCCATGGGTATTTGTTTTCTACTTCCAAATATCATCGGGGCATGTATTTAGATTTCAATGTGTTAAATATGTGAATTATATATAATATATATATATTATATATATATCTATAATATATATATATATATATATATATATATATATAATATATATATATATATATATATATGGATTAATATGGATTTTATATTTAGAAAGAGAAAGAATTCATTCATTTTTTAATATGGAGTTGACATATAACATTTAAACTATTAAATACAAAAAGTAGTAGAAAACACTTATCTATAAGACTCTTTCTCTATAAAAATTAGTTTTGTTATAAATAATCTCTCTTATAACAAAACTATTTTTTTTATAGAGAGAGAGACATGTAGATATATGTTTTCTACTATCGAATATGATTGGGGCATGTATTAACATTTTAATGTGTAGAACGTGAATCATAAATAAAATGGCATTTATTTAACATTTTAATGTGTAGAATGTGAATCACAAATAAAATATTTCAATGTGAGTTATGCATATACTATATAATAAACACACACATTCTATTATTGTGTTGCTCAAAATCAACATAGATCCATTTTAATTTCCAATTTACCAAGAGTCAAGAGGAATGGAATATTTCCATGTACAAACCTTTCTTTAAATCTTGCATATATAAAAATTAATTTCATATACATAAACAAACAAACATGTAACATTAAAAAAAATAACTATTTATAATAAAAATAATTTTGAAAGACAGAGTCTATGGGTAATTTGTTTTAGTTCCAAATAGATTGAGGCATGTATTTACATTTTAATGTGTAAATCGAATAAATAATATATATATATATAATATAATAATATATATATAATATATATATAATATATGGATTTTGTATATAGAAACAGAGAAAATTCACTCATTTGTATTCATGTCATTTTTTTAATATGAGTTGATATATAACATTTTAAATATTAATAACAAAAAGCAATGGAAAACATATATCTATAGGACTCTCTCTATATATAAAATTAGTTTTGTTATAAATAATCTCTCTTATAACACAATTATTTTTTTATAGAGAGAGAGTCCTATAGATATATGTTTTCTACTATCGAATATGATTGGGGCATATATTAACATTTTAATGTGTAGAATGTGAATCATAAATAAAATATTTCAGTGTCAGTTATGTACTATATAACGCGCATACACATAATTTATTATTATGGTGCTCAAAATCAACATAGATCAGTTTTAACATCAAATCTACCGAGAGTCAAGAGGAATCAAATATTTCCATGCGCAAACCTTTACCTAAATCTTGCCTTTTAAGAAAAAAAAAAAAATTGAGAAATTTGATCTATCTAGGCACTTGGTAAGCCGAGAGTTAAGATAGATCTATGTTAGTTTTAAAGAGAGCGATTCTATTCAGTTTTATGTAAAACATTATTTTTATGATATGTAAAGAGTATGAACCTTATTTTTACAAGGATTTTGGGGTCAAAATTCAAATTTTATAATATATAATTCATTGAGCCAAGAGGCTCATTCTACATTCCAGTATGATGTGTAACTGTTTCTCTATCATCAAAGTTGAAATTTTGATTATGTAGGGCAAAATAAAATTTTAAAAAAATCTAAAATAAATAAATAAATAACTATACAAAACACTTAAATAATGTAAGCTCATAAACAAAATTACACGTAAAAAAATTAGATCCCTCTCAACTCATGTTAGATCCGTATTATTTCATATTTTATAATATATAATTCATATTAATTATCATAAATAAGTAACATGGAATACTTTTAATTTTAAAAATAATAATATTTAAAGCTATAATAGTATAACCCACGTCTATGAAAGTAATTGGTTAAATTATTGATTAAATAAAATTAATGAAGAATATAAATAAAATTTGGATTTTATTAAGTATGAATAAGTGTAAGTTTTTTAATCATTTAGTTTTATATACTGCATAATATAAATAAGTATATTTAACGAAATTTGATATTTTTGTATTTGGTATTGGATAGTTGTGGATGTGAAATACATTATTTTATTGTTATATTTATTTTTTTGATATTATATATTATAAAGATTAAAGAAATTAAGTAATTTTTTCATATTTATAAAGAAAGATAATATTTGTTTAAAAAATGACATTTTTAAATTTAAATTATTATATCAATATTTTTTTTATTAAAAAATAAATAAATAATTTTGGGAAGAATGTTGTAGTGTCTATAGTGTAAACATTTTAAGATTAGCTCATTAAAAAACTAGGATGGGAGAAATGTTGTAGTGTTCATAAATGAGTGTAAACATTTATACATGGGTTCAATATCCCACATGAATATCTATTTGTTGAAGTGAAAAATAACACATGATTCCTCCATTGCCACAATAATAAGAATGTCAGATCTCTGTGAAGAAATAATTGATATTTTGTATAATGGCCAAATTAAAATGATTAGCAAATTTTGTGACCACAAAAAAAATTATGCAAGTCCTTGATTTGATTTTTCTTATTGACCACTATCAATTTATCTTATGCAATTTTTGCTAGAGAATAATTTCTAACTTGAGTGGCACGGACTAAGGTGTTTTGCAATACTTCTATAGCCTTTGCATGTCAAACCTTCGACTTTTTTCATCTAAACTGTATAAAGATAGATAACAAATTGAATAATAATCCAAACTATCTTAAGTTAAAATTATCAATATTTCATAAGTTCCAAACTTATCTAAACATAAATTAACAAAATGAATATGTTCACCATATATAATAAATTGAATGATAATCTAAACAATCTTAAGTTAGAATTATTAATATTTCATAGGTTCCAAACCTATTTAATTACAATTATAGCAACTAAAATATTTTCAAATACAAATAGAAAATATTAAGTTTTTTCATTAGAACAAATATTCCAGGTAATACAATTTCACAAGAGGATGTACCAAATTCCATCCATATATTATAGCATTAATGAGAGCTTATACCACAACTAATTTAGTTGTACCTTGTGAAATCACTTCATCTTAGTTTAACAATTTAGTCTCCTCTTAACATTATCGAAATGCACCATTTATAAATTTATTAATATGTAATAAGCAACAATTAAAAACACATTTCTATAGATTGAGTAACATCACAACATAGCTAGATAGCTTTTACTATCCATAGGTTTTCAATTAATTACTTTAACATCAAAAAATGTTTTAACAGTACACCTAATGACCTTCAAAGAGTATCTCAACAATATAACCAATGCCCATTTATTCAAACCTCAATGGAAGAAATATTAAGAGTTTTAAAAGTTTGTATACAATTTTTTATAAAAAACTCAAGCAACAAAATAACTAACTATAACAATTTACACACTCATAAACTTAGATACATCTTTTTCTTGTCTCATAATACAATATTTCAAAACAAAATCAAGATGTCTCTTTAATTTTTAAAAATACATCTATTATTTTTTATATAATATTTATATTGGTTTTTAATGTTATATTTTATTATTCTAAAATACCATTTAATAACTAAAAGCCTATAAAAATAAATATCATTTCTTCCCTTATATAATATTCGAGTAGAAAAAACCCCACTTTTGAAAGCAACCACGAGAAAAAAATTTATGCCATTAAAACATAATTACAATGAGTCTAAAAGCAAGTTCACTGTTTCACTCTCTTTGTGATCACTACATAAATAAGTTATTGAGTTCTAAATAAAAAAGTGTATATAAATGAGTTATAGAGTACTAAATAAATGTTGTACTTGTGATTGTTGTTACACCAAAATCTGGTGTTAGTAAACAGACACATCGCTAGATTTAAGTATATGCCACGAAACATATGGGGAGCGTTGACTTTCTACATCGCCATTAACGGGGAACCAATAATCTCCCCCTCCAACACGAGCCCAGTGTGTTTCAAACTCAAGACCTCTGACTCTGATACCACTTGTTGGAGACACCATTGTCGTTACACCAAAACCTTGTTAGTAAACAGACACATCGCTAGATTTAAGCATATGCCACGAAACACACGGGAGCGTTGACCTTCTACACCGCCATTAACGAAGAGCCAACAATAAAGAAGTGTATATAAATGAGAATTCAAGATAAGCATTAAAGTAGAAGAAAGTTGGTGTTTAAATATTTCTTAAGGTTTTTTTTGTTTAATAATAAGGGATTTGTTATATGAGATCTATTTATAATATTATAATTTTTCTTTCGCAAATTATATTTTATATTTCATGTTTTATTATTTTTTAGATTATTTTATGATTCAGTTATTAAATTAGGAAGGAACAAATCATGCTTACATAAATTAATAATATTTGCATGTGCAGTTGATAAAGGTTACACCTAATTAACAAATATTTTATCATAGCTTAATTTAGTATTAATAATATAATACAAAATATTAATCAGTTAAAATTTATTTTAACTTTTACAACAAGAAAGATGAAGGTGCAAAATTTTTTGCAACATCTGGTGTAAATGCTAGTTATTTTACTTTTCATTTATAGATTAGATACTTGTTAAGATCACCACTAGTTGGTAATTTCAAATAGTGTAGTTTTCTTTGAATAATAATGATAAATCAGTATATATTTAAAAATAGTAACTAGTGATAACTTTACCCACAATTAATTGGATAATAATTAAGTTATAATAAATTTTCTAACTATTTAAAAAAATTACATACTTATTATAAAAAATATATCTTAATATTATTATAATTAGGTACTTAGTAAGAATGCTCCTGCAATTCCAGTAGTAAAAAATGTCTCTTAATATAATAATAATTAGGCACTAACTAAGAATACTCCTGCACTTCCATTCCATGTAGTGTAGTGCACAGAGGACTTATTTCTTACAAGAAGCCAATTCGAAACTTGTTTTGCTGTGCAGAGGTTCACAGAGATGTCATCTAAACCAGAAGACGTTCAGAGGGACCTCAGCGTCATTATAGAAAAGCTACTTTCCAATGGAGTGAACAGAAGTGAGGTGCAGGGTCAATATATCCTGCCTCCCAGTGAACGCCCCCAGTTGTCTGAGGTGTCTTACAGTCAGAGCATTCCGGTGGTGGATCTCCAGACCCTTGATGGCCCTAACAGAGCAGAGGTCGTCCATGAAATCCAACATGCATTGGAGGAGGATGGCTGTTTCCAGGTATTCATCAACAATTCTAGACTGTCAATTTTCAGCTTCCCAGCGTGGAATTTAGGGTTATTATTTGATTTGACTCGCCTGAGTCGATGTGATTTGCAAATTTTGATTTCTAATAATTCATTGGTTAGATTTACTGAAACTACTTTCGAAATAACGATAATCCCTCCTAATAGACCGCAAATTTCATTCTAAAAAAATAATTAAAACTCATCAAATCAACTTAAACTTAAATTATGAAAAATTTCACCAGATTCCACTAAAGTTTTAAAGAACAGAGATTTGATGCATTAAGCTCACCCTGATTAAAATATTTAAATCACAATTACACACCATGGATGACTCCACCCACAACCTTCCTGGCTGGGTGCAAAATTGTATATAATGGCTGCAAATAATCATGTTTCATATATTGTTGAGGTCAGATAGTGAACCATGGCGTCCCAGAGATAGTCATGAAAAGTATGATGGAAATCGCTAAAGAATTCTTCGAAATGCCTGTGGAGGACCGAGCATGCCTCTACTCAGAGGACCCAATGCAGAGGGTTCGTTTTTCTACACGCTTCAATAACAAAGAAAAGGTCCTTAACTGGAGAGAATATCTGGTGCACCCATGTCATCCTCTGAAGGAAGTCATGAACTCTTGGCCCCAAAAACCTGCAGCCTACAGGTAATCGATTACAAATTGTCCTAATTTATGATGTTTTCTGTTGTGGGGCTTTTATGATGTCTTGCTTAAGGAGGTCACTTTTCAGGATTTATAGCTGTGCTTCATTTTTCCTTTTTGGGGTTAGATATGAATTTGGGTTATATAATTTTGCGTTAATTTTTTTATATACCAGTAAGATTATTTGTAAATTATTTCTAAATACTAAATTTGGGGTTCGATATGAATTTGGGCTATACAATTTTGGGTTAATTTTTTTATATCCAAAATATCTCAGAATTAATTCCCAAAAAACACACTTACATATATATATAGATACACGAGTGTCCCTTATTCCAAGCCAGTAAAACAGCAAAAACATTGACCTAACCTATGTTTTGGTGACAGAGAGATCGCGGCCAAGTATTCTATGGAGGTGAGAACACTGGCTTTAAGGTTACTCGCTGCCATTTCTGAAGCTCTAGGGCTGGACTCTAATTACTTGAATACAAGCTTGGGAAAAGTACACAGCCAAAGTATGATTATCAATTACTATCCTCCATGCCCAAACCCAGATCTTACCCTGGGTTTATCAGGTCATTCAGACGGAAGTTGCATAACTGTTCTAATGCAAAGCGATGTTAATGGCTTGCAAGTACTCAAAAATGGAAAATGGGTTGCTGTAAAACCCATAGCTAACGCCTTCTTCATCAATTTGGGAGATCAACTGCAGGTAATTACCAAAAACTGATCTAATATCATTTTCCAAGGTTTAGAAGCTGGACCATGAAATAATTAATGGCGGTGATTTGGCAGGTAGTGAGCAATGGGAGATTTAAGAGTGTTGAGCATCGAGCAGTAACGAACACGACCACTGCACGTATATCAATTTCTACGTTTTATAGCCCTTCACAGGATGCCTTCATTGCCCCTGCAGCGTCTCTGGTTGATGAACAACATCCGGCTCTGTACAGAGGATATGCGTATGGAGAATACATGAGAGTTTTCTGGGGCAAGGAATTAAAGAGCAAGACAGTGTTGGACCGTTTCAAAATTGAATACCTAGAGGATAATGTGGTGAATAAATTTTGTTCTTGAGTTTCAGTGAGAGGAGTCATCGCCAACATTCTAATTACTTTTTTTATAGAAAAAAACGCTCAAAAGAGGGTATAAAATACATAGTTCTTTTTCAGTTGTGTTTCTGCTCTGTAGCTAGTTATCTGTCCTTCTTGTACCATGTTTCGTAGAAAAATTACATAATTCTATTTTATTTATCACTCTATTTTAGTTATCAAATCCAAAAATAGAGGGTTCAGTCTAATTCAAACTATATAAACTGCCAAATTCTCCTTATCCTTCGTCACGAAAAGAAATCTATCGATAGGCAATATTATAAGAAGATTTTCTGCGAAAATCATATATAGAAAAAATTTTGTCGACGCTTTTTTATACTATTCACTCATTTATTAATTGTACTTAATTTTACTTATTTCTAGAAATAGAATAATATATTATTAATGTTAATAATAATAATATTAAATTTATTAATATAATTTTGCGTTGGGTCTTAGAGTCAAAAATAGTCATTACGTAGCCGTTGGAGTCTCTGGTCAGTGTATTTAACATGCTAGGCCAGATCTGTTTCTTCAACTTATCCTGACAATGAACCACACTAGTTGGTTCGAAACGCGTCGACAAAGATCTTTCTATATGTGATTTTCGCCAAAGCTCTTCTTATAACTTTGATGGATCACAAAAGCCTCAATTCTATGATAGGCAATATTTCAAAATTAAAACGGTATATGTAATAGCTTCTATAGAATATTAGTGCAGTCCTAATATCGCTATAACTGCTTGCTTGATTGGCCTATTGCTTTCCACCGTATAGCAAATTTAAAGTGAGTTACCCTTTATCATGGATAGGAAAGGGCATGTTTATGTATTTCAAATGGAGTAGTTTTTATTGGGTTATTTAAAAGTTTGGGATATGTCATTTTTAAATAAATAAATTAGAGATTGCACAGTTTGACATTATCGTATGTGATTCAAAGAAAAGAAACTAAGTGAAATTTCAATTTGGTGGTTTTATGTTTATGTGCAATTTAGTGTGAAATTTTTTTTAATTTTATGTCACGTCATATGAATATGATGTATATGGAGAATTCAATTTACAAGTGAATTTGTGGCGAAGTCATTAAAGGGGGTGGGATAGGGTGGAATATAATAGACTTGGAAGCTATATAATTAGAGAAATACAATATTCATCCAATCACTTCAACTGAAATGATTAAATTCAACTGAAATGATTAAATTTAAAATATGTAACTATTTTTATATTATATATTAATTTGTTCATATCAAAAAATTATAATAACTATATTTAAATATCAACAAAATATTTCATCCAATCACTTCAACCGAAATGATTTAAATTTAATATGTAAAATATATTTTTATATCTATATATTTAATTTGTTCATATCAAAAATATATAATTATATTTAAATATCTAATATGACTATTTTTTAAGGCAGTTGTCTTTACGCGACTTTTTGAAAGCCTTTCGGTGGCTTTTTCCGGTCAAAATCCGGCAGCAATTTATTGGAATCGCAAGTTTGATAGCTAGTTTCTGCACAATCAAAGCGTTCAAAGGGTTTTCCAGGGTGTTGAATCCAAATATGCAGTTAAAAAACCATTTTAACTGCATCAAATCAAGATTTAAACTCAATTTCTTCCGCCGGATTCCGTCACCGGAATCTCCAAAAAGTCGCATTATAGACAACTCCTTTTTAAGTAAATCTATGTGTGTATTAATCTTTTATATGGTTTAGAGCTTCTTAATATGTCATTATTAAGTCACAACTTTTTACACTTTTTTAATAAGCTCTATATATAAAGGCATAAGATAGTTTAGGATTTTATACTGAATGAAACAAAGTATTAAAGTTTTCTTCTATTTTTTAATGTTATTGTTTTTGTTATTTAAATATTCATATTTGATTTATTTCGATGTCTATTTCTAATTTTTTTGTTTTAGGAATTATTGTTTTAATTTATAGAATTTGCATATTTGTTATAGACATACACACGTTCCCTTATTTATTCTTGTGTGAATGATGCACTATTTACTAATCATACCAAATCCGCTTTAGGATGACAAAAGAACCTCCATTTCATAATCACAATGACTCACATTGGTCAAAATGTTTCGTTTTAGTTCCAATTTCATGGTTCAGACTTGTGATTCTAGTGTCTTATTTGATGTTTTGTCATTTTCCTTCTCGGCTGCATGTTTGACCTTATTAGAGTCCCTCAATACCTTTTTCGATTTCTCTCTCGTTATTTTGAACTTATTTTAAGCTTTGTGTACCAAACACTTAAAACCTCCCTTGAACTACATAAGTGCCCCCAATTCCATTGGAGCACACATATTTAAGTGTTTGCTTTCATCAAACTTTCCATTTTTTTCAATAGTTAGAGAATGTCTTATAAACTACATCTTGTTCTATTTATAGTGCACCTCTAATTGATGAGTCACAAAACACATAAGCTCCTTTTTCTACAATTTGTCTGGGATAACCCTGGTTCATTGGTCTAGACCCACATTTTAACCATTACAAGAGTACAAATTTGAAATGCCCCCTCCCACATTTACCTACTTTTATAAGCCCTTCAGGGTAAACATGAGTTGAATGTTACTATGACATGACCCAACCTCTAAGCTTTAGTGATAGAAGTGGGGCCTACAAACTGACAACTTATTGGCATCCCTCAAAGACTATGGATCACTCAAGAGCCTGACAACCACCCCAAGTGATCAATCCCTGAGCTGGAACTATTTTTCACTTACTTAACACCCCAATCGCATCCTTGAAACATTGTGCATGTGGCTTTGAGGCTATAATTGCACCCATAGATCTTTCTGCCAGTGGTTATGACCTAAAAACCCTAGTTATGTGCATGTGGTCACGATATCTATGCCACTTTTTCATGCAAGCCTCCATACCACTACCCAAAACTACTTGTAAGTTTCCAAAAACATAATTAATGTGATAAGAAGGCTAACCATTCAAAAATTGAACATGATCTTGACTAGAACATGTCTAATACATGATGGACATTTCGTCAAACATATGGTAAACATGAAAGCTACAGGTCATGAATGCATATTTGATCATAAACTTTTGACTTTCATTTGAGAATCACCAAGAAGGCTCAATTCCCTCCCAAGCTAGGTGCAACAACATTTGTTAGCCCATGCATCCATCAACCATTCAATAAACTATAAAATCATGAACAAGAGTCATAACTAAAGCACATCATAGAACCTTGCTTATAACTAGCATATAACCATAATAGAAACTATGACAAGTGAACCATAAAATCCACATAATAACAAGTACATGTGCTCATTAGTTACATTATAAGAATAGCTCATATTAACTTATGCAAAATCCAACTAATTCAGGGACTTCCGCATACCACTCAACCATAGATTGGGTTGAAACAAATCTTTATTTTAGCCAACCACCCTTTTGCGATATTCTAAGCATAAATGTGGGATCTCATAGGATAAACCAAGTCATAACCAAACAGGGAATCCAAAGTTCAAACCACCTCCACACTCAAGATACTGTGATCTCACCCAAACCGGTCCCGAGATCACAAAGCCAACCATGCTTGGATGCCTCAAAATTCCTTCACCATACTTTGAAGAATTTTCCTGTCTCCACCCACTTATCAAGAGCTTCCCAGAGAAAACCATCTCGACCCCCAACCCTTGGGATTTTACTTAGACCACCTCACTAGTTCCAAAACCTTCCTGCGATCCAAAGCTCAACTAAGAATGAATCCCATCACACCATGGCTATCTAGGAAATGGTAAGGCAATGTTGAAACCACTATCAAACTAGGCAAAACCCATGTCATGACAAAAAATGAACCAAATAAACAAATGCATGTGTCATGCATTCACATCCTAGGAAGAAAATCACACATGCAACATGTTATGTACTGAAATTGTTGATCCACCCTTCTCCCTGCTTTCCTTCACTTTCCTTTGCTTTTCATTTTCCTCCTTTTGCTTGCTTTCTTTCCTTTCTCCAAATCCAAGTGATTGCTAAAGTGCTCCAAGAATACTCTAAGTGTTCAAGAGTGCATGACAGTGTAAGGAACCAAGACTAAACCAACAAAAGCTCTGAACTATTTCTTTGATGCCTTTTATCATTTATCACCCTTTTTCTTCATTTTCCTTCATTTTTCCTCTAATTTCCCTTGCATGCAAACTTGTGTCTCTTCACCTTCTTTTCTCATATTTTCCTTTATTTTCATAATTTCATGTCCATTATTACCTCTTTTCATTTTCCAATTCCTTTGCCAATTTTCATAGTCAGTATTAAACCACAAGTGATGCCCACTAAAGTGTTTGCCAACATTCAGCTTGAAATACGTGTTCTGTGACCTTAGTCTTATTTTTCCTTTATTATCCTTTTATTACATAAAACTTTAACCCAGGGTTGTTACACACCCCTCCCATTTAAGGGAACATCATCCTCGGTGTTATATGACACCTATGCCTAGCAAACCGTTGAAAACAAAACATACTGGCTATGGAGCTTTATAAGATAGCTCAATGTAGTATTTACAATGACATTCTGTTTGAAAAGAAAAACAAACATACCACTTATTGGAGATTTATAACATAGATCATTGCAGTATTTACTATAACATATATGTGTGTGTGTGTGTGTGTGCCAAAAATGTATTTTCTTGAACCACCAAATAATGAAGGATACAAATCCCGCATCTGATCAACCATCTCCCATGTAGCTTCATCAGGTTGAAAGTGCTTGCAATGCAATTTAACTTTCTTTATTGCTTGTCTCTGGAGCATGAGTTGTTTCTGCTCCAAAATGTAATATGGCTTTAGTTGGAACTCTCCTTTCGGTTCCACCTACAATATAGACCAATCAATCACATGATCAATATCCTAGACATAGCTCTTAAGCAATGAAACATGGAAAACATCATGGAAATTCATTATTGGCTGCAGTGCAAGTCTGTAGAACACTGGTCCAATCCTCTCAAGGATCTCAAAAGGATTGAAATACCGAGGTGTCATCTTGGAACATGACCCAATCCTCAAGGATCTCCTCTTGAGCTTGATGTGCAAATACACATGCTCCCCAACCTGAAACTCCTTAAATGCCCTGTGATGATTTTCATAACTCTTTTTCCTATCTTGTGTTGCCTTTAAATTAGTTCTGATAACCTGCATCTCCTACTCCATCTTAGCCAACATGTCTGGTCCAATCAACACCCTGTTCACTAGATCACTCCAACTGATAAGAGTATTACAAATCTGCCCATAAAGAGCCTCAAATGAACTCAACCTCAAGGATTCCTGATACCCATTATTATATCCAAAATCTACTAGTGAAAGATACTTGTACCACTTCCTCTGTTGATGCATCACATACATCTTCAACATGTCCTCAAGAATATTGTTGACCCTCTATGTTTGTCCATCTATCTACAAATGATAAGTTGTACTGAAAGATAACTTTGTCCCTAAGCCTAAAAACAACTCCTGCCAAAACCTGGAAGTGAACTTGGCATCTTTGTCTCATATGATCTTCTTGGGAACAACATGAAACCTTATTATCTCCCAAATGAAGATCTAAACTACCTCACTAATTGAATTAGTAGACTTCACTACAATGAAGTTAGTGACATTAATCGACTTGCCAACTAAAACCATGATGGAATCAAGCTACTTCGATGTCCTCGAAAAACCTATAATGAAGTCCCTAGGAATGACATCCCATTTCTGTTCTCGAATTAGAATAGGTTGCAATAAACTAGCTAGATGCTTACACTTAGCTTTCAACTGCTGTCTTTCCAAACATCTAGCAATAAACTCAGCCACCTATTTTTTCAAGTTTGGCCAATGGTAGAACTTCTTGACTGTTGTCAAAGTCTTCTCATATCCTCGGTGACCTGAATATGGCTGGACATGAAACTCCCTCAAGATAAGCTTCTTGATATCACTGTTATCTGGCAATAAATTATGTTCTTGAATATGACCAAGCCACTTGTCATGTCATGATACGCCTCATCCCTATTACCTTCACCCTATTGTTGCAACCTCTACTTCAACTATTGGTACCTCTCATCATGTTTCCCTACATGTAATATTTTTTCCTGTAAATTTGTCACATAAGTGCTAACAACTGAAATGTGATTCACTTGCACTCTCCTACTGAGAGCATCTGCAACCTTGTTCTACATTCCCTTGATGTATCTAATCTCAAATTCAAACTCAATGAGGGTAGCCAACCATCTAGCTTGCGAGGAATTCAAATTAGGTTGGTCAAACAAGTACCCCATCCCACTATGATCACTCACCAAAATAAACCTCTTGCCAAGAAGATAATGCCTCCACATCTTCAAGGCATGAGTGATAGTTTTGAACTCAAGATCATGAGTTACATAGTTTTGCGCGTGCTCATTCATCTTCCTTGACTCATATCATACCACATGTCATTCCTACATCAGGACTGTGTACATAATGCAAACTCCTTATCAGGATTCGTAATCTTCAAAATTGGAGCAACTATAAGCAAATGCATCAACTGCTTAAAACTAACTGCACACTCCTCAGTCCATTCAAACTTCCTCCCTTTTCTTTGCAAGGATGTGATAGGATAGCCAATTCGTGAGAAGTTCCTAATGAACCTCCCGTAATAACATGCTAGTCTCATGAATGATATGACCTCATCCACATTCTTAGGAGTTGGCCACTCAATGATAGCTCTAATATTTTCTAAGTCCATTGTTATGCCTTTCTTAGAAACAACATTCCCCAAGTAATTAATTTGAGACTGAAATCAATTGCACTTGCTAAGCTTTACATACAACTAATGCTCTCTCAACAATCTCAACACTACTGTTAGGTTCTCTCCATGCTCCTCCTCATTCTTAGAGTATATCAATATCTCACCAATGAACACTATCAAAAACTTGTCCAAATAAGGATGCAACACATTTTTCATCAAGCACATAAAGGTGGCTAGAGCATTAGTAAGACCAAAAGGAACCGCCAAAAACTCACAATGCCCATACCTCGTACAAAATGCGGTAATCTAAATATTTTATTCTTGGATGTGCACTTGTTGATATCTTGATCTTGAATCAATATTTGAAAAGCACAGCTTCGCCCCTGAGATAATTAAAAAAATCATCAATATGAAGCAAAGGATACATGTTCTTGATAGTCACCTTGTTCAACTATCTATAATCAATGGACAACCTAAGAGTACCATCCATCTTCTTTACAAATAACATCGACACACCCCAAGGTGACACACTTGGCCTAATATATCTCTTATCAAGCGTTTCCTTTAGCTACAAATTTAATTCCACCAACTATGGAGTACTCATCCTGTAAGGTTCTTTTCATGTTGGTGTTGCTCCTTATACCAAATCAATATCAAATTCCCTACAAGGCGGTAACTCTAAAATATTTGTAGGAAACGCATCCTCAAACATCTGCGAAAAAACATACTTTTTTAAGACTTCTCCATCCTGAACATCCTTTCCTTTGTCACTGGAAATATGTTCTACAAACAATACACACCCTTTCCTGCAACTACGCTTAGCTTTCATAGTTGTAACCATTCTCACTAATGTAGGCTTCTTCATTCCCTGCAAGATTATATTTTCTCCATCATCATCAAGGCATTCAATAGCCTTCTCATAAAAATATACCTTGGTCCTATGAGTAAATAACCAATGCATGCCCAAAATCATGTGATTTGAACCCAAAGGAAGCACATTTAGATTGGTTGATGTAGGCATGCCATTAAGCTCAAATGCATAAGTTCTCACCCTGGTTAACTCTTCTCTTGGTACCTATAGCCAACGGTACCAACCAAGATTTTTCATGCACTTATTTACTCAAATGACACTAATCCAACAAGTTAGGTCGTGTGGTCAGTTCGAGCGAGGGTGTCCACACGAATTAGTCACATGGGTTGAACGAGATGCGTGAGTCACCTGAGTCACACTAGTCACATGGGTTGCATGAGTCACACAAGTCAAATGAGTTACATGGATCACACAGGTCGAATGAGTTGCAAGAGTCACACGAGTCAGGTGGATGGAGCAAATGGATCAGGTCAGTGGAGTGGAGAAAACAGGCTAAGTCATCCAGGTGAAGTGAATGGATGGATCGTTTGATAATTCATTGGGAAAATGACCATATATATTGAATGAATGGAATTCATTCAAAGGAATCAAATCAACCAATTTCGGAAGGAAAACGAGTCTGAAGCATTCAGGTGGTTCGGGTGAACTGCAAGGGAATGTGGCCACATGGACGGGAAAAACAAATTTTCCTGAACAATTTCTGAAATGGGTTGAATGAGTTCAGCACATGAGTTTTCTGAACAAGTTCGCACATGGGTTTTTGAACGAGTTTTGAAAGAGGCCAAACGAAAATTTGGAAACGGGTTGAACAAAGTGTTGAATGAATTGCTGAATAAATTGTTGAACAAAGTGTTAAATGAGTTGTTGAATGAAGTGTTGAATGATTTTTCTACACGAACAAATGGTCTAAATGAAACAATTTTTCTACATGAATGGAGATTTACATGGGAGGGGGAAACTCCTCAAAGCAACATGACCAGAATTGTTATAATCTTCAAAATACAAATAATAATATAATAAGCCAGCCATGCCCTTATGTCGTGCTTTTCCTTTCAAAAGTTACAACAAAAGTGCCACGTCCTTATGAAGTTTGCAACTCAATTTTCCCAAAAATGTGCCCAACCTGATGTTGGTGGACTTATGGAGAAACTCCAAAATTTTGTTGTCAAAACTTGCCCAAGTGTTCATCCCCTACCTGCGGAAACTCAACCTATACCCAGTCTATGGAAACGCACTGCCTCCAGAAACCCAGTTCGCAGAAACACACTGCCTGCGAAAACCCAGTCTGTGGAAATGCACTGTATGCAAAAACCAAGTTTGTGAAAATGCACTACCTACTAAAACCCAGTCTGCAAAAACACACTTCCTGGAGAAACCCAGTCTATGGAAATACACTTCCTAGAGAAACCTAGTCTGTGAAAATGCACTAACTATGGAAACCTAGCTCGTGGAAACACATTTCCTACAGAGACCCAATCTAAAGAAATTTAATGCCTATAGAAACCCAGTCCACAAAAATGCACTATCTGTGGAAAACCAGTTTGTGGAAATGCACTACCTGTGGAAACCCAATCTGCGGAAACTCACTGCTGCGGAACTTGTCATCCCACACTTCAATTTTGCCTTAATGAATTTTCCTATTGGTTTAGTTTCTTGGATGGATGAATGAATGAAACTCCACTTGTATTTATGTGCAAATCATCCCAATGAATTCACCAAAGGTCACATCCATTCACCTTCCTTTGGGTCAGCCAAAACGTCCGCACACCCCAGTCGACTTGTCTGCATGCCCAACCGCACACTCGTCCGTACAACCTAGCTAACATCACTGCACTCCCATCTATATGATTGTATGCACGCCCATCCATATGCTCGTTTACATGCCCATCTACATGCCCCTTAGCACAACCATCCACACACTTGTCTGCATGCCCATCCGTGAACCCATCTACACACTCATCTAGACGGTCATCAACACACTCATCTGCATGCTTGTCCACACGCTTATCCACACATCCATCAGCACACCCATCCACACATCCATTCGCATGCCCATCTACATGTCTTTATTTTCATGGCGGGCAAGAGTCCACATTATCCATCGCACATTCTCGGTTAAACTCACCTAGCTAACTCACCCCTCAATTATGTGTGCGTGCCCCTCCAACTTACCCATTTGTGTTCGGTTAAATGTGCCCATTGCGTAGTTCAGTTTTTCAACTCTCCATGAGTTGGTGGGTTGTCATGGGTGCTCATCCAAATCAAGGTCCTGACATCCTCCTCCAGTTAAAAAAAAATCCCTCAACAACACCATCTCGACAAACTCCATTTCCAAGTCCAAATGTCACAAAGTGTCATCAACTCCAACATCAACCGTCCCTACTACATGAGCTCCGTTCTCTCATTACACAAACCTCCATCAAGTCACTCCTCACAACATATCCCATAATATGTCCCAAGGTATGCATCCCATACTGCATCAAACTCAAGTACAAAACTGACCTCTGCTCCTCAACAAAATAGATACTCCAAGACCACCATACTATGAATTCTTCCTCGATTGCAACTCTCTCCAAGTCACCATGATCTCCTATAAACCATCTCCATCCAACACTTTGACAAGAACCCTTGTCTCGTTCACAAATTTCATCAGAAGTTTCCTATGCCCTCCTTGTCGTATGTACCCTCTCATAGGTTTCCCATGTCTCGTTGAAGCAACCATGTTCTTGATTTTCAAATATGCACAACATCCCCATCAGTTCATCTACAAAAGGTCCTCATGTCATCTCCATCGGTTCATCTATAAAAGGTCCTAATGTCGCATTGACAAGTCCATCCTGCCTAACATCCTTGCCTTCGCACTTCTCCTTAATGTCCAACATCTTCATAAGTGCACTTTCTTGATGCCTCTTCACAATGGATGCCATGACACCTAATGAGCAGGATTGGGTGAATAAATACAATTGATGTAAATAAATAATAAGAAATATGAACAGTCATCAAGAGATGAAGTGAACAGTCTCCCTCATGTATATAATAAAGACCAACCTGAAGGAATAATATGAATTGAATTCGTGGAGTTACTACCTGGCCTGACATGGTATCAGAGCCAGCTCCCGAAATTAGTTGTAACTCCTTGTATCAGCTTTCTCTGCCATAATTATTGTCTGCGCCCTCTGTGCTCCCTAAGCTGTTCATAATGATCCTTTTTGTGCCCTCTGGGCTCTCTGCCATAATCATTCTCTGCGCCATCTTAACAATTGGCACAGCTTTTCTGTATGGTCGTAATAGCCCTCTATCGTAACGTTTTCTCTACCCTCTCGGTTTTCCAAAAGAGGTCTCTCATTGTCTACCATCAATACGATAGTTTTCCTTTAGTCTTGAACCTTCCTTTTGCATTGATTGAAAACAAAATGCTTTGAAAGCATTGTAAAAGCTGTTGTATCTCTCATACTGAACCCAAACCTTACAATGCAATGCAGATGTGATGGAAAACCTTGCTCCCAACAACATCAAGGTCTCTGATCTTACCAAATTTCGAGAAAATGTTGTGTGTAACCAGAATAGAAACCTTTGAAGACACCCATGGCTATGAAAACCACTGCAATGGAATGAATTCCACTGCGCCACTTCCAAAATAAGAGTATCTGGACATTGCATTATATTCCTCATACCATACCCTCAACTTCTAGCTACATAAAACTCCTCCCAACTCATTTTCATCTTCTGAAATTCATCCTCCACAGTAACCTCCACTGAGATCAGTGGTATCAGAGGGCGATGGGTGATTTGTCGATGGTTTGAAGCTGTGAATCTCTACGGTTCATCCTCGGAGCCAGTTGGTAGCTAGTCAAAATTCCACCCAGTATGGTCCAAGTTCAATTATAAAGGTAGGATACGACCCACCACTATATGCTCGGTATCAGAATGTTGTGGTATGGAGCATTGTGAATGCTATCTTGCATCAGAACGTTTTATGGTATCACACTGCTAATATATACCTCTGTTGAATGTGCTGTAAAGTTTTGTGTATTTATATTGTCCAGTTCAGAGCGTTGTCCAATTGAATGCATTGTACAATTTCTTTGTGTATTAGAGCTACTCCATAATATATTTAGGATGGTATCTTTAGGCTTCCATATATATACATAGTCACTCACCATATATTTACGCTACCTCACCCATATATATTCTATAATTTAACGATTTCCAGTTGAATGTATATTGACATTTGAATTTGTTGTCCCGTCATATCAGAATTATATTTTTTCCCATTAGGAATAAAAATTTTGCAGCAAAAGTTTTTTGTGACAGTATGCATTCAATCATATCCATTGTGGGAATAATTCTCACTGGCAAAGAGAACTATCCTGAGTGGTCCTGAATGATAAAACAAACCCTCATTTTCAATGAGTTGTGGAAAGGAGTGTGCATTGGAGATGGAGACAAATAGCGAGAACTAACTAACTCAGACAAAGACCTTGAGATTTGGGAAAATAAGAATATCAAAGCTTATGCATTAATCGCAGCATCTGTAAATGAAGAGGTGAGCCGCTATATTTCTCCATTTTTAACTACTTTCGAAGCCTTACAAAAGTTGAAAGAACTCTATGACTCACATTCTGCACTTGAAGTTGTTCAACTCATGATTAAACTCTTCACTATTGAATTACAAAATAATGGTCCTCTTGCTCTTGCATCCGAAGTAAAATCCATAATTCATGATATCAAATCCACTAAGGTTGAATTGGATATTCCTCTTATTGCTTTTCTCAAGGCACTTTATCCTACTTACTCAAATTATCTTGAGTCATTGCAAGCAAATGGAAATCTCAAATATATTACCTTTGACTCTCTTGTGAAAAAATTTGCTGAAAGAGAGAAAACTTTTGGAAAGAAGACAGCCCCTGAATCTTCTGAAGAGGTTGTGTGCCTTGCTCATAAAGAAAATAATCCTGCTCAAGATTCCTCCAAAGGAAGAGGTGGTCAAAGAGGAAGAGGAAGATATTTCAGAGGCTGGGGGGGCAGACACTCTCAAGGAGAAACGGTAGATCTGCACTGCATACGCTACAAAAGAAATGGATCACATGATGCCTCTACATGCAAGTTACCATGGGACAAAATTGAGCAGCAAAGAAATCAACAGAAAGGTAAAACTAATGACACAGACAAAGGTAAAGCACCTGAATCCACTCACTATGTTGTGGCACAATGTAACATCGGAGTAAATGAAGATTTATTTAATGCTTCACTTGCTTCTTGGAAAAATGACTAGTTGCTTGATTTAGGAGCAACTTGCCACATGACTCATAGAAAATATTTTTTTGAAGAATTTACTGACAATGCTGATGGAGCAATATACTTTGCAAACCAGTCAAAAATCAAGCCATAAGGGCTTGGCACAATCAGGCTTAAGTTGCTTGGTCTTCCAGAATTTCTTCTGCATCATGTTCTATATCTCCCACAACTAAAGAGAAACTTCTTGTCCTTGGTTAACATCCGCCAACAACATCACTCCATTCATATGTTTGATGGAAAGCTTGAGGTGAGAAAAGCATCTGACCACTCACTTGTCATGAGGGGAATAGAAGAAGAAAGGCTTCTCAAGCTGCAAGGTACCTTTGCTCATGCACAACCTTTCTCATACAATTCTCATTATGAAGAAGGTATACTTCCATCAATTTTATTATGGCATGCTATATTTGGACATTTGAACTATGACAGCCTCCATTGTTGAAGAAAAATGGTGTTGCTGGTTTGCTTACAATACCTAAGAAATTTAAGCAAAGTGATGCTTGCATTCTAGGAAAGCATAGCAAACAGTCTTTTCATGATTCACATTCAAGAGCACATAGAAAAATTGAACTCATTCATTCAGATTTATGTGGTCCAATGCCTATTCCTTCTGCAAATGGAAATAAATATATGATGGCATTTATTGATGACTACACCAGCATGTGTTGGGTTTATTTATTGAAGAACAAATCTGATGCTTTTCAAACATTCAAATACTTTCATAAATAGATTGAAAATGATGCACAATCTCATATTGGGTCTATTCGCACTGATAATGGAAAAGAATACACATCGAATGAATTTCAAAACTATCTTCGCCAACATGGGATCAAACATCAAACAACTATACCTTATAGTCCCCAATAGAATGGTGTAGTTGAAAGAATGAATAGGACAATCTTAAATATGGTACGCTCCATGCTCTTCTTCAAAAATGTAAAGATAATGTTTTGGGTTGATGTTGTTCTATGTGCTGCATATATAAAGAATAGATGTCCATCTAATGCTGTTAGAAACAAGACTCCATATGAAATGTGGTATGGGCATGTTCCTTCGGTAAAGCATCTCAAGGTCTTTGGTTCCACCTATTATTCCTTGATACCAAAAGTACATAGAAACAAACTTGGTGCAAGAAGTCATAAGTGTATCTTCCTGGGGTATTCAAACACCTCCAATGCATATCGTCTCTATGACGAAGTCAATAAAAAGTTTGTTGTATCTAGAGATGTATTTTTTCTTGAATCATCCAAAACTGACAATGTTGTTGAGCGGCAACTTAATCGCTTGGATAGATTCGCAAATACAAAATCATTTCAAGAATTTGATAATCAGATTCCACATCTTGAAGGGGGGATTCCCATACTAGATCAACATGTGGAATCTTCTTCTGAAGAACACTATCCCCCGCATGAAACTCCAACAATGGATGATGCTTTAAGTGATGTGATTGATAGAATTGGGAGACTCAATCTTGAAACAGTCACAACTCAATCAACAGAGCAGCTTGGATCATCTGAGAAAGGTCCCCCAAAGTGGCTGACAAAGACACTTGAAAGTGTTCATCCTGATGAGGTTGGAAAGACAGGAACTAGAAATTCAAACTGGAAAAATGGAAGTGATGTAGATGACTCTAATTCACCTGTTGATATGGATGTTTCTTATGATTGTGAATTGAACTTGTCTACAGATTTTGAACCAAATTCCTTTAAAGAATTTGCTTCTAGTGATGAATGGAAAGAAGCGATGCAAAAGGAGTATGATACCCTCATAAAGAACGGTGCTTGGAAGCTGGTTGATCCTCCATTAGGAACCAAACCAATTGGTTGCAAGTGGGTCTACAAGAACAAGTATAAAGATAATGGCTCACTTGACAAGCACAAATCTAGGCTTGTGGCAAAAGGTTTTGCACAGAAGGAAGGGGTCAATTATGAGGAGACTTTTACCCCCACAGAAAATTGGCTACCATATGGACACTCTTTGCCCTAGGAGCTCAGAACGGTTAGAAAGTCCATCAAATGGATGTAAAAACAACTTTCTTGAATGGAGATCTAAAAGAGAATGTTTCTATGTCCCAGCCTAAAGGATTTTCTGTGAAAGGACATGAACATAAAGTATGAAAACTTGTGAAATCCTTGTATGGCCTCAAACAAGCACCACGAGCCTGGTATGAAAAACTAATTGAGCATCTTCTGAAACTCAATTTCAAACATTATCATCTTGATGATGCAACTTTATTTGTCAAGAAAGTTGGAAAAATGGTTGTATATCTTGTGGTATATGTAGATGATCTTTTGATGACAGGGAACAATGAAAGCTACATTGCATCCATAAAGAAGGAATTGGGGAAAAGTTTTGAAATGACTGACTTGCGCTATGTTCATTACTATCTTGGTATTGAATTAACTCAACATCCGAAGTTCATATTTCTTTCTCAAAAGAAATACATTGGAGATCTATTGAACAGGTTTGGCATGAAAGAATGCAATCCTATTACTACTCCAATGGAACAAAACTTAAAGCTCACATCCATAGATGGAAAAGAATTTTAGGATGCAACAAAGTATAGACAACTTGTAGGAAGTCTCAACTACCTAACTACTACCAGACCAGACATTTTGTTTGTTGTTGGAATCCTCTCTAGGTTTATGCAGAAGCCTTGTGAAGGACATTGGTCTGCTGCAAAAAGAGTTCTAAGGTACTTGAAGGGAACTAAAGACTTTGTAATTAAGTATACACAGGTGGACGACTTCAGTTTGATTGGATACTCTAATTCAGACTTTGATGGAGACAAAGAAACTGGTGTATCTACTTCAGGATATGCTATGACTCTTGGATCAGGAGTTGTCTCATGGAGATCACGCAAACAATCAGTTCCAGTAGATTCCACAATAGAAGCAAAATATATGGCAGCAGTTGAGGCAACAAAAGAAATTGTGTGGCTCAGGAAAATTCTTGAAGATTTGCAGGTAAAACAAGTGCAATCAACTCCACTCATGATTGACAATACCTTTGCAATAAAGTTGGACAAGAACCCAAAGTTCCATGATCAAATGAAGCACATCAATACTAAATATCATCTGATTCGACATCATGTTGAGGCCAAGACAATCCATCTCAATCATTGTTCCACTAATGAGCAAATTGCAGACATCTTCACCAAAGCGCTTAGAAGAGAAAAGCTTGAACGATTCAAAATGATGCTTGGAATCACCAACATCCCTTCAGATTAAGGGGGGGAATGTTGACACCTAATCATCAGGATTGGGTGAATAAATACAATTGATGTAAATAAATAATAAGAAATATGAACAGTCATCGGGAGATGAAGTGAACAGTCTCCCTCATGTATATAATAAAGACCAACCTGAAGGAATAATATGAATTGAAGTCGTGGAGTTACTACCTGGCCTGACAGATGTGCATGACTTTAGCTACTCAACTTGTCCACTCTAGTATACCCAACATAACTCTAGTCATCACATCCTTGTCCTTTATTTTGGTTAGTTCCCTCAGTCACTCTACCTTCATAGCTCACCATAGGTACCTCCCTTCATCATTTTCTCCCCCACTAAAGGTCCACCAAGACTACTTCTTGGCCTCAACAAAACTAAAATGAAGGATTCCATCCAAGTACTATGTCCTCTTCACTTCAGTGTGCCCTTCCTTCATTCTATCCATGAGTCATGCTGGGCACTTAGCATATTCTCCACTTGGCTAAGCATGACTCATCGATCACAAAGCTCATCACACTCCACTAAGTTCGAAAGGAAAATGTGTCGTACCAAGTATCATGTCCTCTTCTTCTTCATCACCAGGGCCCCACGCTAGTGGATACTAGAGTCCACACATGGGCACAATGCGGAATCAACCAACCATTTCGTTTCACCACTACTATGGTTCTCAGACTACACCTAACCTTCAACACTCGATTATTTTTTCAAGTGTTCTCTTACTTCAACAATGTAGAAAAAATTAACATTTATACTTCAATTCATTTATTTACTTCATAACATGTGTGGTGTCATCAAAACAATAATAAACAAAAATATACATACATTCATGAAGGGAGGGACAACTCCCAATCAAGTCTGCTCATTCACTTATAAAATCTTCTGCAAATTTATCTTACAAGTCTACAATAAAATACAATTGTGCGAAAATCTGCCCTGGTGCACCAATCCGTGCAACCTACCATGTAGGAATGCCTGGCTATTTACATGTGTCGTGCAACCCTCCACACTATTCACCTGAATCCTAAACCTGTAGTGCAACCCCTTCATGATTCATGCACAACCTATCTGAACCTGTCATGCAGCCCCTACCTGAGTGTCTGGTCATGCAACCTACTTGTGTGTTGGGTCGTGCATCCTACTCGTGTGTCAGGTCGTAAGGAAAAATCAATTTGTGTAGACCACCCATTCATGCAGAAAACTTTTTTCATTCAAATCACCTGTTTGTGCAGAAAACACGTTCAACAACTCATTCATCACTTTGTTCAACCTGTTTTATAATTTTTGTTTGGCCTGTTTCAGAACTCGTTCAACAACCTATGTAACAAACTCATTTAGAAAACTTGTGTTGAACTCATTCATGCTGTTTCATAACTCATTAAGGAAAATTCGTCATTCCCATCTATGCGAGCACATGCTCTATTGCACCCTCACACACCCTGTAGTTCACCCAAACCACCTGAATGCTTAAGCCCCATTTACCTTCCAAACTTTGTTTGATTTTATGCCCTTGAAAAAATTCCCTTCGTTCAATATATATGGTCATTTTCCCAATGAATTATCAAACTACCCGTCCATTCTTTTCAATCAATCAACCCAACTCGTTTCCTCAATCTAGCCAACCTGTGTGACTCATGCAACTCATATGACTCATGTGACTAGTGCAACTAATTCAACCCATGTGACTCACGCAACTTGTTCGACCCATGTGACCATGTGACTTATGTGACTCTTGTGACTTGTGCAGCTCATTCGACTCGTGTGACTCATTTGTGTGGACACCATCGCACGCCTTCGACTGAACTGACCTCATGCCCGTTGCACACCCAACTACACACTCATTCGTATGCCTATCCATAAGACCATTCTTAGTCTTGGTTTCACACCTCATTCTTGTGATTTGTTTGGCGAGTTCCCACTGCTTTGAATGCTATACCTATTTGTTAAACATGCCCATTGTGGGTGACTTGACCATTGCACACCCATTCGGTTAAACACACCCACTGGTGACTTCTTTTTTTCAACTCTCCCAGAGTTGGTGGGTCATCACGGGCACTCGTCCAACTTGAGTATTTAACATCATTCCCCACTTAAAAAAAAAATTCACCCTCAACAACATCATCCTGGAAAACTGCATTGCCAAGACAAAAATGTCAGAAAGTGTCGCCAGCTCCAACATCAAATTCCTATGTTGCATGAACTCCCTTCTCACCATCGCATGAACCTTCACCAAGGCTCATGACTCCATATGGGTAAGTCTCCTCAATCCATGATCATCAACCACTCTTGTGGAAATTCCCCCTGGCAACTCATATCGTTCTAATCCACCATGTATCGTCATCATGTGAACTATTGCAATGATACTCGAACTCAACTCAAACACATCTCATCACATTGAGCTCTCCCATATCTCTTGAACTAGTTGGATGGATAGTATAACCATCATCCAATCCATGAGACACACCTCCTCATACCTTCATCAATCGTTTCTCTAGCATTATGTCACAACTTCAACTCAATCAAGAACTCTTCCCATCAATCTAATTCTTAATGTGCCATACCCAAGTCCATGAAGAAACTTCATCTCGTCTACAATATGTTGCCCATCAATTCTATCAAAGTGGCAAGTCTAAACCTACCTCATCATCTCGCCCATGTGCTGCCCATGGTCATAGACCAATCAGCCTCCATGTCCATGCCCAAGTACTCCCACCAAGGCACCTCCATCGCTGCAACTCCATCCAAATTCAAGGTGTGTCCACTTATCATATCCATCAAGTCACTCCTCATGACATATCCCATACTATGTCCCAAGGTATTTGTCCCATACCACATCAAAGTCAAGTACAAAACTGACCTTAGCTCCTTAATGAATTAGATACTCCAAGACCACCATAGTATCAAGTCTTAATTGGCTGCAACTCTCTCTCAAATCACCATGAGCTCCCATGAACCATCTTTGTCCAACACCTTGACATGCATAATTGTCTCATTCGTAAATGCCATCGCAAGTTGCCTCTACCCTCTTCATCACATGAATACTCTCGCATTCTTCCCATGTATCCTCAAAATAACCATGGTCTTGTTGCTAAAATTTCCAACATATCCATCATTTAATATACAAAATGTCCTCATGTCACATCATCTAGTCCATCCGCACAACATCCTCACAATGGCATTTCTTCTTAATGCCCATATGTGACATCTCCATAAGTGCACTTGATTGGTTCCATGCATGACGTCTGCCATGCACCCTTCCTCTTCAATTCAATGCCTATTATAGGGAATGTATGACTGCAGATAGAAGTATCTTCCCTATACTGGATGGCCTAGCCTAGAACAACAGAAAGACAAACAAGCTAATGTTTTCCTTAAAGTAAATAGATAATGGGATGTGGCCTACCTGGAATATGTCATAATATTCACTCCTCTCTTGGCTTGTACGATCCAATATTAAGTTTGATAATTAGAACATACACAATCAAACAATACAAGCCAACGATCTACGACATCTATGTAGCATCATCTAATCACTTTATTCAATGGATCAACATGGCATCAAAAATGCATGAAATCATAACATCACATATAGGAAAACAAAGAACTATTTTTATTAACAAAAATGGAGTGAGATACAACCAAATATAGGAGTTGATATTGGATAATATCTCCTCCAAGTTGACTTGACCTTCCTTGCTACAAAGTGCACCTCTATGTCACCGTAATGCATGGAATAATGACTCTACATAACAGCACTATGAGGGTAAAATCTATGTCCAGAATCCAACCTCTAGCTTGTGGATGACCACAAATATAAAGAAGAGGATAGTAAATTGGGATTTCTTATACATTTACCAATCTAGGCTTGACATCCACTCTTGATGGGAGGATGAGCTCAAGGGATAAGGGATGAAATCTCCAAGGTATGATAGGATAGGATTCGAGACTTTCATCCAAGGTAAATAGTTATAATAGCTCCTAGAAGCTTCTGGAAGAGGAAGCTTCAGGATTCATTTTTCTTTCCCCGAATTTATAGAATCAACGCACCCCCAATATAGGGTAACCTGTAGGTGATCATCCCACCCCAGTAAGGGACAACCTATTGGTGAACACAGGTATCCAAGCTATTAGAGTGCATTGGGCCTTAAAATTACTGAAATGAAGCCGTTTTAGGTAGAAACTTAGGGATATGAGTGAGCCATCCTTAGGGATTTGTGCAAGGATGATGACAAGGGGTAAAAGGATCAAACAAATTCCTTTTACCCATTTTTGACTTTGCACTTTAGGGGGCAATCTGTTATAGGCCATTTTGTTGCAACTAATATGTTAATTGAAAAAATGGCCTATAACAGATTGCCTAATAGCTTGAAACATCATGTAGCTAGAAAATCATACATGCGCTATGGTTTAGAGTGTTTGGAGCCAACAATATTCAACTGGAGAAAGGGGGTGTTCGTCAATATGAAATAACAGTTGTGTAATGCAAGAGAGGGAAAATTGAAGAATTTTGGCTATGACACAATTTTGATCTCTTTTTCTTTAGAGTGGATTCCATTACTCCAGCCTCAGCATATCTTACTCGAGCCCATTGATCTAAGGGTTCCACATATGAGGAGGAAGATAGATCTTATTTCCCGACATGTAGTTTCATCGGTGATCAACTTCTCACCAGCCTACTTTATATGGTTGCATAGACAACTCATTAGGATAGATGATTATCCATATGTAGGAGTGGATTTTCATGATGACCCTAAGCTCGTGCCTCTTGAGGGTGAGCAATGGGATGCTACAGGTAAGATATTTTAACCATTTTAAGTTTGGAAAGTTTTACAATATTTTTGTGTTTTTGATGTTTCCGAGACTAAACTATTGATTTGTCCATGCATATGTTGGGCTTATTCAACCTATAGGTACCTCATATCTCCATCGTGTAGGGGATCCATAGCAGGCAATAGCACCAGTACATGTTATTTTGGTAGGAAGAGATTCACTATAGGATCTCAATGTAGCCGAGACCCTAGCAGAGGTGGAGCGCCACATGGAGGGGTTGACATATGGGATAGATGAGACTCTGATTTACCAGATTCCTATGTGACTTCAGTGACACTATCGAATTTCCTAGCCATATTGGTTGTCTATTGCATAAGATAGCCCGTGCAGTGGCATGTTATCATGCACACTATAATTAGTTATTGGGGGTCATAGTTGTATTTGCATGTAGTTTTTGATATGGGCCATGTGGCCATATGTGTCTCGGGTACAAACTTTCTAAAACCCAAATTTATATATATATTTAGTGTTTCTGTGTTTCTATTATTGTTTTCAATGGATGAGATGTGTATTGAAACTTATTTCCATTCGTTGCAAATGTCTATCTAAAACATGATTAGCTAGTGCATCTGTCAGTGTATTTAGATTTCTAGAAATCTGTTGATATTGGATGAAATCAAAATGTATTTATAGAAGGTGAACCCTTAAGAACATGCGAAGGATGGTGGGACTTTTGACCAAATAGACATTAGTAAATTGTAGTACCACAAGTTGTGAGTCATGTTTGATGACTAGACGACAGATACCATATGAAATAGCATCAGACAATAGTTCGACTATTGTGCTATACTTAGTGATGTTTTTGGTAGAGAGACTGATACAAATCCCTCATAGACTCACTAACTTTCCATTTCGAGAAGAGATAAACCATGATGCGAATGATATATTCTAAGTAATACGACTAGCACCAACAACCTAACCGGCATATGGTTCAAGGGATGTCAACATCTGCAAACAAAATGTAAACAGGATCAACAGAAACCATAGGAAACTTTGAAGAGACACACTGTAAACAAATTCAACACACCTATATATAGTATGTACATAGTTTACTATGAATAAGATCAAGCATAGTATTTCCTAAGGTACAACCCATTTCTAGGCTACGCCAATGGAACTCTGTCAAAATTGACTAGGTCATAGGCCCCCTTAGCAAGAACATGCTTGAAAATATATGGACCTAGACACATAGGTTGGAACTTCCCTAATCCTAGTTTTTCATACCCTTGATCATATAAAAGGACAGGGTCTCTTTCCAAGAACACACAAGGCTTGACACTTTTTTCATATTGTGCCTTGACACATTTTTTTATAGGCTTCATTAGCCATTATAGCATCTCGCTCAGTCTCATCTAAACGAGTTAGATGTAAGTGACAATCCTATTCTACATAAGTGGAAGGAAGAATTTCTACAACCCATTTTAGTGATGGAATCTCACATTCGGTTGGGAGGATTTCTTCCAGAAGTTAAACCAATTGGAAAGGAGTAAATCTAGTAGTAGTCCTAATAGAGGTTTGGTATGCCCACAAGGAAGCATAAAGAAGAAAATGGAATTCCGATTTATGGACCCCTATCATACGCTGAATAATTGTTTTGAGAACTTTGTTAATCGCCCCAACCTTCCCATTAGCCTAAGGGTAGTAGGGAGTGGAACGTTCATGAGAAAGTCTTGGCTTGGCAGTGAGTTCAGTCATCATGTGATTGTGAAAGTGCTTCCCATGGTTTGTGACTATGTCTTATGGAACACCAAACCATGTGATGACATGATCAAAGAAAAAATATGCAACCATTTCACCAATATTTTTGAATTTAGGCATTGCCTCAGCCCATTTAGTAAAATAATATACTGTTAAGATGATATAGCCATGCCCCCTAGACTAGTGATGGATACATGTCATGAAATCGATACCCCATTTCGCCAAAGAACCTACAGCGATAAAAGGATGCAATGGAGCAAGAGGAGGATAGGTCTTATGATCATAATCTGGCATGCATGACACTTTTGGACAACGAGAATATAATCACGAAATCTGGTGGGCCAAAAGTAACCAATGGATAGGATCTTTTGTGCGATGGCATAACCAGAAAAATGACTGCTACATGCCCCCAAGTGGAATTCATTGAGGACTTTCTTATCCTCCTCGTGTGTGAGCCACCTTTGGAAAACTATATCAATACCATGATGTTAAAGGGTTTTATCAACGATGATGTAATTCTTGTCTTGGTATCAAATATGTCGTTGCTCATAGTGAGAGGTATAGGATCAGAAACTATGGGTCTCGAGATATATAAGACTATATCCATACCATGGGTCAGATGACGATATCGGATACAACAAGTCATCTGGGATGGAATCCTCAGACGTCGACTTAGAATCTGCAGAGGGAAGGTCACATTTTAGCTCATCGAAAAATAAGGATTTCTTTGATTTGGATTTGATGAAATCAAAATCAAACTCCTCCAGGATAACAATCCATTTAGAGTATTTCCCCCCCATCAATTGACTTGACAAAATATATTTCATAGGGTTTCAATCTGAAACAACTATAGATTTCCATAGTAATATATAATGATGAAACCTTTTGACAACTCGAAAGGTCGCCAAAGCTAACTTTTCTACGTGCTTATACTTGATTTCGGTATCATTGAGATTCCAACTCAAATAATAGATGTGATGTATAGTCCCTAAATCATCTTCCTGGACCAATACTGTTGTGGAGGTAAATCCCCTATGCGGACAGAGGCGATCCCTACTAGCCCAGACCAGGTCTAACAACAATCATCAAACGCTATAGCGCAAGTTCCTAATTGCAAATTAACAGACCAGTGATGAAGGCCTACCTAGATTCCAACGCTATTATTTGTAGAAGTGGTGGTGCTCCCATTCCTTTGCTCCGGCAGATCACAATCCTCACGATCTCCATGAATGGACACCTGCACATACAAGAAACGACACAAACACAAGCATAAAATCCAGCATATGCAACTATATATCAGTTAGAAAGGATATAACTCATCATCATCACAACTAACAACAACAGTGGAACCATAACCAATATTCGTTCATTAATACTTAATCAAAGAAGAATACAACCAAAGTTCTGATGCTGGATTCTCCTTTGGCGGGTAGTCAGCAACACATGTCTCGCAAAGCCTGTCGGGAATAAGGACAAGCCTCTCTCTTTGGATTTTGGACAATAATCTCCTTGCTTGGATTTGGCCTTATGGGAATCAAGAAGGATCTTGCAACATGAAGCTCTTGGAAACTTGACAATTCTCAATCTTTGGAACTCTGGCACTCTAGAACTAGCTTGCAAAGGAAAAATGGGCAAGCTTTTATAAATGGAGGAAGGGGAGTTGGGATCATAGCCAATAATCATGGGATTGGCCATATCATCAAGGAAGCTTCCATGAGAGGTGGCAAACCACTTCCTCTCTATGGAAATCCGTAGCCAAACCACCCAACTCAAGGTAGATGGTAGTCCAGGAATTTGTCAGGACGAAACTTCCGCCATTTTTTTTGTTTAAAAACACCTCTAATTATGGTTGGCGCAGATGCAACTCTATGACAGAGCGCCAATTGGCACGCCCTCTTTGGAGGATTTGCCCCCTTGGCGCGAAGGTTGCACTATGGAACCGCGCCAATGGAAAAAGAGCTATTTTTAGGGTTTTTTAGCAGGAGATGTCTTTAGGGCAAACAAAGCTCATGTTTAGGGGAATGCAATTCAAGTGTTTGTAGGCCATGTCACTTCTCATAGGTCCCAGAATGAGTCCTCCAAGATGTGGGAGAGAGGTAGCAGGGACGGTAACAAATTGTTGTGTAACAGATGCCCCCTAAAGCATGAGGCCCGAGAGAGAGAGAGAGGGGTGAAATGCTTTATGAGAACATGTCCAACCGAAAACACTGCCACCAGAAAACCTGCGTGAAGAAGTACAACTGATATCTCAAATACAAGATATATGTGGTATGGGCGCAACCATCCATAGCAAAGTACACAAGAATCTAGATCTAAGGTATGGACGTAGCCATCCAGTGAGGATCGATAAATAGACTCAGGCATAGTCGCAACCATCCAGTGAATGAGTCAGGTAATAATCATAATAATCCGCAAAATCGCAGCCTGGATCCCAACAAACAAAATCCATGGTCTTGCGCTCCATCTCGATCTGAAAAAAGTACAAGTTCAAGCATGCAAATATAGGAGTCGAAGTCGAACATGCAGGAACATCGTCTGATTACCATCCAATGATGAAAATTGTTAACAAATGTGAGAGGTACCACCAATAATGACAATGGCCTTCAAGGTACTATAGGTACAACCTACGGCGTGCGAATTAGTGAGCCGGCATTGAACGCCCGTAGAATCATTCGATCGGAGGCCAATGATGAAAACCCCACGTCGAATGCAAAGAACCTGCCATTGAGGCATGCAGGCTCCAAGGCACTTGAAGGGAGTCCCTAGATCAACTTCCTCGATAATGAGCTGAAGTCGACAGGAAGTGACCTTGATCAAAGGGGGGCCATAGTGTTTCCCACATCATCGATGTGAGACAGAGGAGGATAATCCTTTTGTGAATCAGGATTATGTGAGTTATCAGAGGGAGGTTGATATTTCGCAGAGGTCAACTTCTCTTGAACATATCGATGGCACGACAGTGGACTTGGCAGTATTTGACATCAATCGATCAGAGGTCATGGTGACAAGGCAAAGAGTAGATGAGAGGTCAAATAGGATCACCTAAACCCATGGAGGCAAGTGAAAAATGAGATGAGATGTCCCCACCCAAACACGAATGCAAACAAGTGCCATGTTCAAGAGCAACATACTGCCGACACAACAATGATTTTGGTTCCATTTTCCCCACCATTTCTAGCGAGTACCCCAATTATTTTTATTAACAAGCTTGAAGGGGATAGCATATGCTTGTAAAACGTCATTTTGACGGAATCCAATGTCATCAAGTTTTAACGAGTCTAAGAAAGGAAGAACTCGGCGTATTTTCATGTTTAGAGAGTTTGAAAAGACAACAGAAAAGTAAACTCCAGGGTGTCCTTTTTCATAAAGTTGTGTCTCTTGAGCCCGAAAAAGTATAAAACAATGCTCAAAAGAACCGCCCGACCATTATGATCGAGGAGTACTTTTCATGATTAGTGACTTCGACCTGAAAAAGTAAAAAAGCAACCGAAATCACGTAGTTTCGTAACCGTTAACGAGCCTGAAATGACAAGGGCCGATGATATTTTCGTCTTTACAT
>APFE031742304.1:197391-220586 GCA_000404065.3 Pinus taeda | reverse complement strand
TACATGCTGAAACATCCAATACCATGGACCGAAAACCATCACTCCCAGAATCATGTTTGAAAACCATGCACAAAACCATAGGTAGGTTCGCCCCACCTAATATAGATTCCGAAAAAATTTTCCTCTAGGCACTGCCCTAGACCCCATAGAGGGGGGCTACCCACCCGCCCTATGACCCCCCCCACTACGCAATCAGCATAAAAAAGGGGGGCCTCCTTCCCCCCTCTAACCCCCAGTTAACTAGGCGGACTAGTTGTGGAAAGAATATAACACAACCCAACATAGAGATGCCTAAGATAGTACATCTTTCAAGGCATCAAACGCCTTTTGAGCAGTGTTATCCCAATGGAAGGGAATCCATTCTTAATAAAGCGAGTGAATCCTTTGGTCAACTCAGCATAATTAAGGACAAATCTTCATAGAAATTTAGCCTTCCCTTGGAGTCGTTGAAGTTGAACGAGGGAAGAAGGCACAGACAGATTGATGATTTCCTGGAATTTTAGAGGATCTATATGAATTCCATGTTTTGAAATGAGTAGGAATATCATCCAAATAAGGTTGCACAATATTTTTATTAATGTCATGGAAATCTTAATCCATGGCTCGTTGAAATGTAACCCCAACATTATTTAAACCAAAAGGAAGTTTCCTATAAGAAAAAGTACTCCAAGGACAGATAAATACAATTTTAGGTTGATCCGTTGGGAGAATAATTATTTGATTATAACTGGAGAAACCATCCATGAATGAATATATCTCACATTCAGCACAACCATCAACAATCTGATTGATGAATGGTGTCAGATAATTGTCCTTTGGACAAGCGCGCTTTACATACCGATAATCGACACATACACAGATTTTCTCCTCTTTCTTCATGACAGGAATGACATTTGACACCTAATAAGTCAAAGGAATAAGGTATATGAAACTAGCATGAAGAATTTTTACAACCTTAGCTTTGATCATGGCAGCCTTCTTGGGATGGACCGGATGAAGGCACTCCCAAACTAGTTTAATATTAGGAAAGGTTTTAATATCATGCACTACTATATTTGGGTCAATACTTGAAATTTATTCATAAGTCTAGGAAAAGACATCTAGAAACTCTTGAAATATGGATTTATAGATCTTAATCTCATATGGAGAATAAGACACACCAATGTGTATATTTTCGACAATACCTGGTTTAATAGAGATATCAAGAAATATCATCTCTTTGATATTTGAGAGGTTCTTTTCAAAATCGACTTTGCAAATATAAACAAAACTAGTATAAAACTTGACGATGTTGGTTAAATACAAGTCACTATGCTTATCCTCAATGGAATCTGGTAAGGAGGAATGATGAAGATGATCATCCCATGGTGCATTGTTTGGTATCATGATCTCCATGATGATCTTATAAGTAGGGAACATGCGAGATAAAAGATAAGAAGATGTTCCATAATCCAATGAACGATCGACCAAATTTTTTGAATATAAGGAATTAGAACAAGCCACACAAGCCGAAAAAATGACTTTGTAATCAAGCTCAATGGGGCTAAGCGGCATTCAGTCGCCAAAACTATTGATGTTAGTTTCATCTAGTACTATCCATGGATCAACTGGAATAATAGAAGATGCTATCATATTGATATAAGCAATATAGGATGAGTTGTTGGGGAACGAAGGAGGAGGGAGTGAAAAATTTCCCATAAGCGAAGAATCCTTAATAAGGGTGTACAGTTTCCCCTACAAGAGGGACACTTCTTGTAACATGAGAATCAAAGTTAAAGAAGGTTATTTGGTCTATGGCCACAATTATGCCTTTATCAGGAAAGGAAATCGTACAGAAATAAGCTGAAACGACATCATCTATAGTGTAAACTCATGTGCAACCAAATAGAAGATTATAATCAAGGGTTTCGCCAATAACTTCAACTTCTAGGATACAAATTTTCCCCCTAATTCTACTTGCAAGGAGTTCAAAATACCACATATTTTATACGTTCGCCCATCAAAATCTTTCAATGTGATTGGTGACTAACTTAGTTGAGGAAAACTAGTTGCCCTCCAGCAAGACAAAGACATGATATAGGTGGAGTCTCCTTCGTCCATAATAGAACAATGAATTTTCTTACCATGGACGACAACCTAGATCATAAAATCCGATTCGGTCGGAAGTCGAGGGGAATAGTTCTCATGATTAAAACTACTAGGTTGGAATCTGAAGGATCAACACATCTAATAGCAGAAAGAAAAGCCTTCTTCTGGTCGGGATAGTTCTACAACACCTCAAGAGTTGACATAGCTAATGGAGACTAAGCCAAGTCTTCAACTATGTTATAATTTTGAGCAGCCCTCGCACGAGAGTTGAAAGCAGATTTATTAATAAGGCACTTCATAGGCTTAATGGTTAGTTTTGTAGGAATTGAAGGGAGAGAAGGAGCCGATGGAGATGGTTTTGAACTAGCAGGTTGATTAGTAGCTTGGTCATTCAAGGGATTCACATTACCATAGTCCTTACTTCAGGTGGCCACCATAATATCAAATTTAGGCTTTTTGGATGAAAGAATTAAAATCGTGTTAGAGGAAGTAGGGTCTCGAGCAAATATATGAGTCTCCTCATTAGGAAATGGGTTGATCAACACAGCGGGCGAAGTGGAAGATTTCAAGAACTAGTTCACTTCTGCATTGTGTGTGTGTTATATTCTTTCCAAAACTAGTCGCACATGCCTCGAAAATAAAATAAAATAAATTAGACCCTATAATATGTTGGCGGGCCTACCTATGGTTTTGTGCATGGGTTTTACATATGGTTTTGGGCATGATATTTCTCTTCCCATGTTATCTTTAGATCTGGTCAAGGGAAATACATTATGTTCTAATCCAGGGTTAGTGGATTGGGGTTTATGAATGCTTCAACATGTGTATATATGTATTTTAACAATGAAAGGAGTATAATAAAAAATCAACCTCATAGTCCTTGTTTTGGGATCTAGTGGAAAATTGTTGTGTGTTTATTTTATGTTCTTTCCATTGCATATTTTATGTTTTAATAATTCGTTTGCAGGTAATTTCTACACAAGGTTAAAACCTACATTTGGTATCAAAGTTGTTTCAGCTTCAAGGGGACACCTTTGTTGCTGAAGGGTTTTTTCTCGGGCCTCTAGTAAACCCTGTTCAGTGGGAGATCTACGAGATCAATTATTGTGGTGAAAGAAGATGGTGAACAATATAAAGATAGAGATCGATGAATTTAATAGTCATAGTTTTGAGTTGTGGAAGCTCAATATGGAGGATTTGTCGGTGGATAAAGATCAATGGATCGCGGTAGATCCGGTTACTAAACCAACTAAAAATTTAAAATAATACTAGGCAGAGTTAGATCGGAAGAAAAGATCATAATACGATTGTGTATCTCAGATTCAGTAAAATGAATGTATCAGGGAAGCTACAACAAAGGATTTGTGGGTTGCGTTGGGGACTTTATATGAATCTAACTCTCTAGTGAGCAAATTGTTCCCACGGAAGTAGTTGTAGAACTCGAGGATGAAGGATGGAGACTTGGTGACAGAGCATATAAACACCTTTTGTACTTTGGTAAGCCAGTTGTTATATATTGATATAAAAAATTCAGACAAAGATAAGTGCATCAATTTTCTATGTTCTCTACCATATTCGTAGGCTAGTTTGGTTGTGCAACACACAGCAATACAACTACCTTGAAGTTTGGTGAAATAGTCTCATCCTTTCTATCAGAAGAGATGAGAAAAAATATGGAGAGCCAGAATGGAGATGCCTTGTATGTACAAGGAAGATCTAAGAAGAAAAATAAAAATAAGCCCTCAAGTGAGAGATATAAATCTAGAGGAAGATCTAAATCTCCAAGAAAATTTGTAAAGGTATATTTGAAATGCAGAAAGGAAGGAAACTACAAAAAGGATTGTAGATCTAAAGCTCCCAAGAAATGAAATGGATTTGATGATGATCCTTTTGCATAGGTGAAAACCACCTCAAATGAAGGTGGGATGTGTACTTGGCTTCTTCTTCAAGTATAGATGTAGATCTTGAGGCATGATTGATTCACTCAGGTGCATCATTTCACTTCACTCCCCATAGGGAGTGGCTTTGCAAATATGAGAAATATGATGGTGGTAATTTCCTCTTAGGGGATGATAGGAAGGCTAGAATCATCGGATGTGGAAACTTCAAGCTAAATTTGCAAGGTGGGAGGATTAGAACACTTCGTGCTATTCTTCATGCTCCTGCATTGGCTAGAAATCTGATTTTTGTAAGCAAGATGGATGATGGAGGAGTAAAAATAGTCTTCAAGAAAGATACTTGCAAGATGGTTTGGGGAGATTTAGTATTGATGTTGGGAGTTCGGATTGGAACTATGTATATGGTTCTGGGTAGCACTATTATTAATGGGTGCAATAGTTCTGTAGTTCCTGAACATGGAACAGAAAACCTAATGGTCTCTAGAGAAAAGACCATGTTATGGAATCAAATTCTTAGACATATTTTAGAGAAGGGCCTTCGAATACCGCATAGTGATGGTATGGTAGAAGGGATGTCTAATTTCTCTCTTGATTTTGATTTCTATGAACATTGTGTATATAGGAAGCAAAATCGGGTGAGTTTCCCCCTAGTGCTAAGAGGGTGAAAGAGATTTTAGAGCTTGTGCACAGTGATGTGTTTTCACCTATATTGGTCCATCACTGGGTAAGTCTGTGTACTATGTCTCATTCATATATAACTTCTCAAGGAATACATGGATATATTTCCTCAGGAAGAAATTTAAAGTCATCGACACATTTAAAGAATTTAAGGCTCTCATGGAAAATGAGATGGAGAAGAATATAAAGGTGTTCAGGATAGATAAAGGTGGAGAGTTCTAGAAGAAGGCATTTGAAAAGTTTTTGTAAGAAGTGTAGTATAGCATGGCAGAATACTACTCCATACACAGCTCAACAAAATGGAGTTGTAGAAAGAATGAACAAGACGTTATGGATAACAGATCACTGCATGTTACTTGGTTAATTGATCACCTTCATCAGTGTTGGAGGATAAGACTCCACATGACGTATGTACTAGTAAGAAACCCTCTCTTTCACATTTGATGGTATTTGGCAATGATGCATATGTACATTTTCCAAAGGAGAAAAGAACCAAGTTGGATAGTAAATCTAAAAGGTGCATCTTTATTATGTATAAGGATGGTTTAAAAGGTTATAAGATTTGGAACCCAGAAAAAAGGAAGGTTGTGTAAAACTAAGATGAGGTGTTAAGAGAGGTGAAAGATGTTATTAAATATGAAGTTATGCCAAAGGAACTTGAGAAGATAGTGTTTGAGCTAAATGAGGAAGAATCAGAATCTACAACAAACAAGAATCAAAAGAGGAACAACCACAAACTCTAGGTTTGAGAAGACCAGTTCAAGAGAGAAGGAAACCATAAAGGTATAGTTGATCTACTTTTGTTCAAATTTTTCTTTACCTATTACTAGTGATGATCACATAATTGTTAAGGAAGTAGTGGAGTTGGAGGATGGAAAAAGATGGAAAGAGGTCATGGTTGATGAAATGACATCATTGGACAAAAATGAGTCTTAGGATCTGGTGGAGTTGTTGGCTGGAAGGAAACCATTCGAAGAAAATGAGAGTTTAAGAAGAAGAGGAATGCAAAAGGAAATGTGGAGAAATACAAAGCTCGATTGGTAGAAAAAGGTTATTCCCAGGTGCTAGGAATTGTTTTCGGTGATATTTTTTCTCCTCTTTCCAAGTTAGATTCTATTAGGATACTTTTATCTGTTGTTATTTCTTTTTTTTTTGAGGTAGAACAGATGGATGTGAAACCATTATTTCATCATAGGGAAATGGAAGAAGATATCTACATGAAGAAACCTGAAGGCTTTGCGGTGAAGGGTAAGAAAGAACTAGTATGCAGGTTAAAAATTATCGGTATGGGTTAAAACAATCACCAATGATGTTGTATTAGGAATTTGATACATATATACGGGGACTTGGATTCACCAAAAGCAAAGCAGATCACTGTGTGTATTTTAAAGTAATTGGTGACTGTGTTATTTATTTGGAATTATATGTGGATGATATGTTATTGATTATAAATGACAAAGAAATTATCTAGGATTTGAAGACTCGATTGTCCTCCAAATTTGACATGAAGGATCTTGGTGCTGCAAACTATATTTTGGGAATGGAAATCAAACGAGATCGGGAAAAGAGGAAGCTATGGTTAAACAAGAGGAACTATGTCGAGACAATACTCCATAGGTTTAATATGCAGGATAGTAAACTGGTGAAGGTTCCTATCACTGTAGGTGTAAAGTTATACATTGAACATTGTCCCAAGGCACAAGAAGAGGAAGAGGACATGTCCCATGTTCCATATGAAAGTGCAATTGGTAGACTGATGTATGAAATTTTATGTACTATACCATACATTACACATGTAGTGGGAGTATTGATCGGGTTTATGTTAAAATGAGGGAAGGAGCATTGGGCAACAATGAAGTGGCTTTTCAAGTATTTGCGTGGCACTAGTGACTATGGTTTGTGCTACCAAGGAAGACCAAGATTGAACATATTTTTGAACATCCCTAGCTTTGTTGATGCAGAATAGGCTGAAGATATAGATCATAGAAGATCTACAAGTGGGTATGTGTTTAACCTATTTGGAATTAGTTGGATGAGCAAGAGACAGTTTGTAGTGGAATTTTCAACTATAGAGGAAGATTACATGGTAGCCACTCATGCAAGCAAGGAATCAATTTGGTTTTATAGATTTATTCAAGTATGGGGTTAGTAGAAAGAGCTATAAGGATATACTGTGACAGGAAAATTCCAATTTTCTTGGGAAAGAACCATGTTTATCATTCAAAGAAAAAGCACATTGTTGCTCAATATCACTTTGTGAGGGATATGGTTTAGGAAAAAAAGGTGTTTCTAGTAAGGGTGGACACTTTGAATAATATTACCAGTGCATTAATGAAGTCTTTGAGAATTCAGAAGTTTTCTTGGTGTAGAGAAACAATGGGCATTACAGGGTTGGAACAATGACTAAGCTCTCCTATGACCCCCGCATGTGGTTAAGGAAATAAGTGGGAGAATGGTAGGTGTGTGTTATATTATTTCCATGAATATTTTCATGTGCATGGGGGTCATGGGGGGGCGTTAGGCCTCCCTGTTCATTGCATCGAGTGCAACAGGGGAGTCACAAGGGGGGGGGGGACAGCCCCCCCATCGAGGGTTTACAAGGGGGTGGTATCCCCCCTACACAGGGTCTGGGGAAGCACCCTAAAAAAACATTTTTGGGACCCTATAATAGGTGGGTGGACATACCTATGGCTTTGTACATAGGTTTTGCACATGGTTTTGGGCATGATGGTTTTTTTCCCATGGTATTTTGTAGACTTGGTCAAGGGAACTAAGGTTATATTCTAATCCAGGGTTAATGGATTGGGGTTTATGAATGCTTCAACATGTCTATATATGTATTAAAACATTGAAAGGAATATAATGAAAAATCAATTTGGTAGTCCCGGTTTTGGGATCTAGGGGAAAATATCTGTGTATATGTTTTATGTTCTTGCCATTGCATATTTTATGTTTTAAGAATTCGTTTGCTGGTAATTTTTGAATAGGTTTAAAAACTACATTCCACTCAGTGAGGACAATCATGAGTAAAGTTATCCTCGTTAAAAATCAAACATGGATAATAAGGCTTTCATTTTTCATCAGAGGGTTGACTTGTTTGTTTATCCCGCATTGAAGAATCTTTGTTCCTTTTTCCTTCGCCTTTCTTCTTACTTCCTGGTTTCTACTGAGATTTACCTTTATCAGAATGAATGGAATTTATCTTGGAATTAGAAGTTATAGGAGGATTGGATGGAGGGTTTTGGGTATATGTGGTGAGAGAAGCACTAGATGGTTTACTCACTAACTGCCATCTAGCATAACCAATCATGCCATCAACAACATGAGATTCTTTATCAGGATGCTGAGGAAAATTGTTCGAAGGTCTCAAAGCATTCAATGTCTTATCATAAAGTTTGCCTGATTGGGTATAAACGAGATCCAAATACTGTGCATGAGAAATTACTTTCTCTTTGATCACAACTCCACCTTCAGCCACATCCTCTTCTATAGGTGCCAATAGAGATTTAGTGAACCATTTCATTAACAATTGATAGGGAACATATGGTTAACCAACAAGCAGTGACATCGCCACTCATGAATGTGGTCTAAGATGTGAGTGGAATCTGATTGTTTGAAATTGGTCAAAAGTTACGTTCTAGTCTCACATCTGATGGGTAACTAGAAATGTGCGAGGGAGTTAGTGGATAAGGCACTGAAATCATGGAACGAAGCTCTAGGTAGTTCAATTCACCATTTAGTTGTGGTACTTGTAAGCATATGTTGGACAAGACATAATCAAATGGACTCATCATTAAGGGAGTTCGAAGAACACCATAGATGATAAGGAATTACATGCATGGAAAGGTCTTCCTCAGGATTCCCATTAAATTTGGGGATATCATAAGGCAATTTGGTAGGAATTATCGACCACCAAGGGGAATAAGAAATGGGGTCATTCATGAGCCGAGTCAAATCTGAGAGTTCAAGAGTAGCCACAAATGGGAATCACCTATTAAAATCCAGAGGAGGATGACCTAGATAAGATGGGATAGCTTTAGCAACAGTATTTTTGTTCCATGATAAGGAGGGTTCTGATAAAGAGGAACATGTGTGCCAGAATAGGGAGGATTATGATAACTAGTTTACGCATATCCTTGTTGTCGAGATCCAGGATAACCTTGCAAATGTTGGTATGGCTAAGTTTGGATTTATTGGCCTAAATAAGGTGTTTTAGGAGTACCTTGGAAAGGTTGATGTTGTTTCCCTGTGAGATTGTTCATCATACCCACATAAGGTGGGGTCAGTGGAGGTTTCACCATACCATACACAGTTTGTCCTATAGGAATTTGATGGATACCTTGTCCAAGTTGTTGAGGCTATAAGTTACCTTGTAAAGGTTGAGTGAGTGGGATCTGGAGGATACTAGATATCATTGGAATAGATTGATTCATAGTATAATCTTGTAGAGGTTCGCTTACAGTGACATGATATTGTAAAGTTATAGATTGATGAGTAGGAATTTTGGATGCATATGGTATAGGTTGAGAATGTATAAATGTACCCATAACTGGGCCAACTTGGACAGGCAAGGTAGATTTCCGAACATTATTAGTCAAACCAAAATAAGGTGGATTTAATGAAGGTTGAGAACTATCTTTAGGTATACCAACGACACGTTCCCCCCTGCCAAAGGAGGGGATGATGGAGGAAACTTCCCTCCAGATGGAGAGTACCCAATGTAAGGAGAACTGGGTTATTGAAGGTGTACACTAATATAAGGACAAACCTTTTGCTTGAATTTTGATGTAGGTGAAGGAGAAAGATTAGATTGTATAGTGCTTATTAGAGAAATCCCTGATGGAATTCTAGAAATAGATTTCATGGGAGAAGTCAAAGGATTGGATGTTGCACCAGAGATGGTACAAGACGATGAGTGATAATCATGCAGGACAGACAAGCCACCATAGAGATGAGTCTATGATGATGTTGAAAATGTGGATGAGGAAGAAAAATTTGATGGCTCAACCATAGTTTAGAAAGGCTAGGAAACCATATAAGATCCAGTCATGGCTAATGCTCCCAAAGATGGCTTCACAAGAAACCCACGGGTGAACTGAAAGGAAGAGAATAAGATAAATGAGCTTCATATGGAGTTTGAAGAGGAGGAAAAGGATGATACTAATGAATATGTAACCCTCTCAAATGAATAGGAGAGGAGGTACAAGCTTCTTCTTGTGAGATCTCTTCAATACTCACAAGACCATATGGAAGGGGTTCACCATCAGTTCCAAGATATATAGTTTTTGGTTGTGTCTCAAACAAAGGAAGAGAAGAGGAAGGTCATGAAGTAATAGGTAAAGATGACTAAGTTACCTCAGGTTGAATAACCTCAAGCAATAAAGTATCAGATTCAATGAATTTTAGTTCAATGACTTCAGGACACGATGGTTCATGTACTTCTATTTTGAGTGTGTAAAATTCACCGAAAAGTGTAGATGTAATTCTGAGCTTAGAACTCAAAGGGAAGGATGATTATGGTGGATCAATTTCAGGAGGAGGACAAGAAGTACTTCCCGAAGCTCCTGATTCGGTAGTTTGTGTCTTCTTATGCTTCTAAAAATGTCCAGGAGTTGCCTTTGGTGGAAGAGGAGGCTTATTTTTCATTCTACACAAATGACAGAGAGAGGGTGTTTGTTCTTCCACGTTGGATTGATAAATTTTAACAATTAACACAAAAAATAAATCGAAAAGGGGTAAAACTAGGCATAAAGGTTTACCAAGCAACCATGAACTACAATATACACCTTGGTGAACCAAGGACTTAACATACATGATATAAATATCCCCAAATGTTGTGTTTGGTGTATCAAGGTAATCAATGGCATATGGAAGTGCAGTCCATAGTAGTGTTGTCTAATGTGCAACCATTCGTTGAGATCACCCCCATATACTTTTCATGCATGGACCACCATCCAATATACCCAAAATACGTGGAGTATGATCCGATACACCTACATAAGTGGAATGGGATATCACCCCCAGGATACGACATTGGCAAACAATGACAACTCATATGTTTATTGAAGTCGAAACACATCTCTATCCTAGACCTCTAAATGTTTGTGTTAATGTTATAAATGCTCCTTATGTTGATTCAGTAAATTTTATTTTTTTTCTTCAATTAAGTTTTAGTTTTATGGCTCGCCATGAGTTTCACCTAAATTCCCTAAAATTTAATCTATCATGAAGAAATGGAAAATTTCTTTTTCAATGAAAATCTATCTAAAGGAGGGAAGAGATAAAGAGTATGCAATAAACAATATGAAAATTACAATTCCCTTTTAATACAACTATTCCAATGTTGATGCACACACAAAAACCTATATGCCAATGCAAAATTTTTTCTTTTCAATTCCTCTTAATTTTGAAATATGATGAAAACTAAGATACATGTCTAATCACTGATTAAAACAATATTTTCATAACAACGACTAAAACACCAATATGTTCAAGCATTCAATGATCAAACAAAATCAGTTATCTAATGACATAATGATAAGAACAAAGGAAAATATAAAGAAATCATTATCAAAGGCACTCAAAAACAAAAACAAAAAAAACAAATGGAGGTTTCAGACAGACCACAAGACACTCAAAGAATCAAGGAAGAGCAGCTGCAACAAAGTTGATCAAAGAGAAAAATAAAACAAAACAAAACAAATTTATGCATGAACAGGGGCCAACGGAGGTGTGGAAGAGGAACCGGTGTTATGCAAGATAGGCATAGAGAAGGATCTGTAGGCATGCAATGCTCTTTCCCTGGACCAAAGGGAGCATTGGTCAAGAAATACAAATTTTTGGCACAACAATTACAATTGAAACTCAATGAAAGGTCTTCCTAGGTTTGTTCTTGACTAAGTATGATAGTGAAGGTCCAAAAATGAGGTAGAAAAATCACTAAGGAAAAAGAAACCACAAAGGTCATACACAATTCCCCAGTATGGTCACCAATTTTTTATATACAATCTATGTCTGCGAACATAAGTATCTTCCCTAGATTGGGTGGCCTAGCCTAGAACAACAGAAATACAAATAAGCTAGTGTTTTCCTTAAAGTAAATAGATAATGGGATGAGGCCTACCTCGATCCTATCATAAGATTCACTCTTCTCTTGGCTTGTATGCTCCAATCCTATCTTTGATCACTATAATTGGAACCTGTACAATCAAACAATAGAAGCCAATGATCTATGACACCTATGTAGCATCATCTAATCACTTTATTCAATGGATCAACATGGCATCAAAATACATGAAATCATAACATCACATATAGGAAAACAAAGAACTCTTTGTATTAATAGAAAGGGAGTGAGTTACAACTAAATATAGGAGTTGATCTTGTAGAAGAGCTCCTCCAATTTGTCTTGTCCTTCCTTTTCCACAAAGTGCACCTCTATGTTACCCTAATGCATGGAATACTGACTCTTCACATTAAGTGCACAAGGGTAGAATTTATCTCCAAAAGAAAACCTCTAGCTTGTGGATGGCCACAAATATATAGAAGAGGATGGTAAGTTGGGATTTATTATCAATTTACCAATCTAGGCTTGAGATCCACTCTTGATGGGAGGATGATCTCAAGGGATAAGGGGTGAGATATCCAAGGTAGGAAAGGATAGGATTCGAAACATTCATCCAAGTTAAATAGTTATAACAACTCCTCAAAGCTTCAGGATTCTTTTTGTTTCTCCCAAATTTCTAGAATCAACCCACCCCCAACATAGGGCAACCTATATGTGATCAACCCACCTTAGTAAGGTACAACCTGTAGGTGAACGCAGGTCTCCAAGGCTGCAAGGTCCGTTGGGCCTTAAAATGATTGAAATGAAGCAGTTTTGGGTAGAAAATCATGGATATGAGAGAGTCATGCTTAGGGCTTTGTGCAAGGATGAAGTGGTAAAAGGATGTTGATTGATCCAATTTGTAGGCCTATTGACCAAATGCAACAAAATGCCCTATAATAATTCCCATGACTTCAACTTCCCAACTCATCCACTCTAGTAGACCCAACACAACTTCAGTCATCACATCCTTGCCTTCGTTCAATTTAGTTCCCTTAGTCACTCTACCTTAATATCACATCATTGGTCCCTTCCTTCATTGTTGTCTCCCCCACATAAGGTCTACCCAAGACTTCCTCTTAGTCTCAGCCATGAAGAAGTATACCCAAGTATCATGTATCATATCTTATTCACTTCGGTGTGCCCTTCTTTTGTTTAGTCCATGAGTCATGTCAGGAACTTAGCCAATTCTCCAATTAGATAAGCATGACTCATTCATTGCAAATCTCATCATGTTCCACCCTTGTCATGGGCATCCACACCTTCTGCTCTAAGGTCGCATACTTCCTAGACAAGTCTTGCAACTCTTATGATAGGAAAACTTAGATTTTTCTTAGGCCACCTCACTTGGTTCCAAAACCTTTCAGTTATCGAAAGCTCAACCAAGAATGAATCCCATCACACCATGGCTATCCAAAAAATGGCAAGGCAAGGCTGAAACCACTATCAAACTAGGAAAAACCCATGCCAATCACAACAAATGAACCAAATAAAAAAATTCATGTACCATGCCTTCACATCTCAGTAATAAAATCACACATGCAACCTGTTACATGCTAAAGTTGTTGATCCACGCTTCTCCTTGCTTTCCTTCACTTTCCTCTACTTATTCTTTTCCTCCTTTTTCTTGCTTGCTTGCCTTTCTCCAAATCCAAGTGATTTCTGAAGTGCTCGAAGAATTCTCTAAGTGTGGAAGACTATATGAGAGTCTAAGGAGAGAACCAATACTAAACTAAAAAAAAAAAAAAAAAAAAACTATGAACTATTTATTTGATTCCTTTTTACCATTGGTCACCCTTTTTCTACATGTTCCTTCATTTTTCCTCTAATTTCCCTTGCATCCATATTTTTGTCTCTTTGCCTTCCTTTTCTACTATTTTCCTTTATTTCATAATTAAATGCTAATTATTGCCTCTTTTCCTTTTCCAATTTCCATAGCCAGTATTAAACCACAAGTGAATCCCGCTAAAGTGTTTTCACAACATTCAACTTGGAATACGTGTTCCCTAACCTTAGTCTTATTTTTCCTTTATTATCCTTTATTACATAAAACTTTAACCGATGTTGTTACAAACCCTTCGCACCTAGGCAAACATCATCCTCGGTGTTATATGACACCTATGACCAAAAACCATTGAAAAAAACCTACTACCCATGGAGCTTTATAAGATAGCTCGATGCATTATTTACAATGACATTCCACTGGAAAAAAACTGCTTATTGGAGCTTTATAACATAGATCATTGGAGTATTTACTATAACACAATATATAGATATAGAGTGATATTCTAATCTATATATATATATATTTATATATATATATATTATATATATATATATATATATATATACTATATATATATATATATATATATATATATATATATATATATATATATATAATATATATATATATATTATTATATATATATATATATATATATAGATAGATGGATAGATAGATAGATAGATACCAAAAACATATTTTCTTGAATTAACAAATATTGAAGGATACAAATCCCGCATCTGATCATCCATCTCCCATGTAGCTTCATCGGGCCTAAAGTACTTCCACTACAATTTAACTTCCTCTATTGCTCGGTTTTGGAGCATGAGTTATTTCTGCTGTAAAGTGCACTATGGCTCTAGCTGGAACTCTACTTTTGGTTCCACCTGCAATATAGACTAATCAATCACATGATCAACATCCTAGACATATCTCTTCAACAAAGAAACATGAAAAACATCATGGACATTCACTTTTGGTGGCAGTGCAACTTTGTATGCCACTGGTCCAATCCTCTCAAGGATCTCAAAAGGCTTGCAATACTGAGGTGTCATCTTGGTACATGACCCAATCTTCAAGGAGCTCCTCTTGGGCTTGATGTGCAAAAACACATTTTCCCCAACCTGAAACTCCTTAAATGAACTATGTTGATCTCCATAACTCTTCTGCCTTTCCTTTGTTACCTTTAAATTCCTTCTAATAACATGCATCTCATGCTCCATCTTACCCAATATGTGTAGTCCAATCAACACCTTGTTCACTGGATCACTCCAGCTGATAAGTGTATTGCAACTCCACCCATAAAGAGCCTCAAATGGACCAATCCTCAAGGATTCCTCATACCCATTATTATATCCAAAATATACCAGTGGAAGATATCTTACCACTTCCTCTTCTAATGCATGACATACATACTCAACATATCCTCAAGAATATTGTTGACCCTTTATGTTTTTCCATCTATCTGCGAATAATAAGTTGTATTTAAAGATAACTTTGTCCCCAACCCTGAAGAAAGCACCTTCTAAAACCTGGAATTGAACTTAGAATTTTTTTCTGATATGATATTCTTGGGAACACCATGCAACCTCACTATCTCTCAGATGAATATCTGAGCTACCTCACTAGTTGAATTCGCAGAATTCATTGCAATGAAGTGAGTTACTTTGTTGAACCTACCAACCACAACAATGATAGAATCGTGCTACTTTGATGTCCTTGAAAAACCTTTAATGAAGTCTCTACAAATGACCATCCATTTCCATTCTGGAATCAAAATAGATTGCAATAAACCAGCGAGATGCTGACACTTAAATTTCAACTGTTGATAGTCCAAACATCTAGCAATAAAATCAGGCACCTCTTTCTTCAATTTCGGCTAATGGTAGGCATTATTGACTGTTGTCAAAGTCTTATGATATCTTGGGTGACCTGAATATGGCTTGACATGAAACTCCCTCAAGATAAGTTTCATGTGATCACTGCTATATGGCACATAAATCATTTTCTTAAATACGACCAACCCATCTATCGTGATGTGATACTCCTCATCCTTATTACTTTCACCCTGTTGCTACAACCTTTGCTTCAACTACTAGTACCTCTCATTATGTTTTCCTACATGTAAGATCTGATCCTGTAACTTTGTCCCATAAGCACAATTGAAATTTGATTCACCTGCACTCTCCTATTGAGAGCATCTGTAATCTTGTTCTCCTTTCCCTTGATGTATCTGATCTCAACGTCAAACTCACTAAGGGTATCCAACCATATGGTTTTCCTAGCATTCAGATTAGGTTGGTCAAATAAGTACCTCATCACACTGTGATCACTCATTAGAATAAGCATAGTTCCAAGAAGATAATGCCTCCACATCTTCAAGGCATGAATGATAGTTTCCAACTCAAAATATTGAGTCACGTAGTTCTTCTTGTGCTCATTCATCTTCCTTGACTCATAGCATACCACCTATCATTCCTGCATCAGGACTCTGCTAAATCCTTTCTTGCAAGAATCTGAAGAGATTACAAACTCCAAATTATGATTTTCAATCTTCAAAATTGGAGCATTTGTAAGAAAATGCTTCAGCTAGTCAAAACTAACAGCACACTACTAAATCCATTTAAACCTCTTCCCTTTCCTTTGCAAGGATGTGATAGGATAGCCAATTCGTGAGAAGTTCTTGATGAACCTCCTGTAATAAACTGTTAGTCCCACAATGATATGACCCCATCCACATTCTTAGGAGATGGCCACTCGATGATACTCTAATATTTTCTGAGTCCATTGCTATGCCTTCTTTGGAAACAACATGACCCAAGTAATGAATCTGAGACTGAAAGAAACTACACTTTCTAAGGTTGGAATACAACTAATTCTCTCTCAACAATATCAACACAACTGCTAGGTGCCCTCCATGATCATCCTCATTCTTGGAATATATCAATATATCACCAATGAACACTATCACAAACTTGTCTATATAAGGACACAACACATTGTTCATCAAGAACATAAGGGAGGCTATAGCATGAGTAAGACCAAAAGGAACCAACACAAACTCATAATGCCCATACCTCGAACAAAATGTGGTCTTGTAAATATTTTCTTCTTTGATGCACACCTGATGATATCTTGATCTCGAATCAACCTTTGAAAACATAGCTTCATCCCTTAGCTAACTAAAGAAATCATCAATATGAAGCAAAGGATAATTGTTCCTTATAGTCACCTTGTTCAACTATCTGTAACCATTGCACAACCAAAGAGTACCATCCTTTTTCTTTACAAGCAACATTTGTGATCCCCAAGGTAACACATTGGGCCTAATCTATCCCTTATCAAGCATTTCATTAAGCTACAACTTCAATTCCACCAACTCTAGAGTAATCATCCTATAAGGTTCTTTTGATGTCAGTGTTTCTCCTGGTACCAACTCAAAAGAGAAATCAAATTCCCTATGAGGCGGTAAATTTGAAATATTATAGGAAACACATCCTCAAACTTTTGTGAATCGGGATTCTTCTTCAAGACTTCCCCATCCTGAACATCCTTTCCTTTGTCACTGGAAATATGTATGCAAACAATACACACCCTTTCCTACAACTGCACTTAGCTTTCATAGATCTAACCATTCTCACTAATGTAGGCTTATTCTTTCCCTGCAAGATTATCTTTTCTCCATCATCATCGAGGCACTCAATAGCCTTCTCATAAAATTCTACCTTGGTCCTATGAGTAAAGAGCCAATCCATGCCCAAAATCATGTTATATCAACCCAAAGGAAGCACATTTAGATGTGTTGATGTAGGCATACCATTAAGCTCAAATGCACAAGTTCTCACACAATGATGAACTCTTCTCTTGGACCCTATAGCCAACTACACCAACCAAGATTTTTCATGCACTTCTTTACTCAAATCACACTAATCCACCGAGTTAGGGCTAACAAAATTACAATTAGATCCAAGATCAATCAAAATGAAAACAAATCGATCACAAAGCTTACCTTTATTCTCAATAATAGATGTCTGATGATATGTCTGTCTCTTATTAAGTCTTGCATGGATCTGAGGAATTCTATGACCAACATCCCCAACTATCTGTGCCTCCTGGGCACTATATATATGAGGCTTGCCACCCTGATATAATGGACAATACTTATTTCGATGATCCTTGTAACAAGTCCAACACTACAACTATTCCCTACCATTACCTTTATTCTACTGTTCTCTACGGTGAGACCCATGTCCTTTTTCTGTTGCATTAAACTTCTTATAAGGAGCTACATTTTCCTTTTCACCTACATATTTCTATCTTCCCCACTTCTAAGGCCATTTTCCCTTAGTCTTCTCATTCCCTTTCTAGTCATGTTTTTTCTCAAGCTTACGTTTTAACCACTCATAATAATGCTTCATTTTCTTGATGGCTTCCTCTAATGATCAAGGCTCATCAAACCCAATACAGTCTCTGAATGCTATTGGTGTAACAACCTTGGTGAAAATTCCATGTAATAAAATTTAATAAAGGAAAATTAATAACCATGGATTATGTGACACTTATTCCAAGCCGAATGTTGCATAAGACATCCTAGTGTGGGTGTTCATTCAGTTTATTATGGCTAAGGAAATTGGAAAAGCAAATGGCTAAGGCATTTGGAAAGGAAAATTGGCATTAATTGTAGTTTTTAACCTTCTACATAAATTACCTACATGCAAATTCTAAAAACAGAAAATAAAACAATGGTGAGAACTTAAAACATAAAACAAAGATACATGTAGATTTTCCCCTGGAACTCAAAACCGGGACTACTAGATTGATTTTTCAATATATTCCTTTCAATGTTACCATACATATATATGCATTTCGAAGAATTAATAAACCCCAATCCATTAACCCTGGATTAGAACATAATCAAAGTTCCCTTGACTGGATCTACAAAATTTCATGGGCAGAAAACCATCATGCTAAAAACCATGTGCAAAACCCATGTAAAAAACCCAAGGTAGGTTTTCCCACCTAATATAGGGTCCAAAAAATTCCGAAGGCATGCCCGATCCCCGTCTAGGGGAGATACTGCCCCCCCCCCCAATGCCCCCCTGCTATGCCCGACGCAACAAACAGGGGCTACTGTCGCCCCACCCCCACCAGTGCATGCGACTAATCGTGGAAAGAATGTAACAAACAACCAAAATTATCCCTCTTGTTGTTTTATTTTCCACACAAGGGGTCACATAAGAGATTAGTCATTGGTCCAGCCCTACAATGCCCATTGTTTCTCTACACCAAGATAACTTCTCAATGCTCGCAGAATTTGTCAACGCATATGCAGTATTCTTCAAAGTGTCTACCTTTACCAGCAACACCTTTTTATCCTCAACCATATCTCTCACAAAGTGATACTAAACATCAATGTGCTTTGTCTTTGAATGATAAGCAGGGTTCTTTGCCAATAAAAATGCACTTTTGTTGTCACAGTCTATCCTTATATCTCATTCTACTAATCCCATACTTGAACACAATCTCTGCAACCAAACTAATTCCATGCTTACATGAGTGGCTGCAATGTATTATGCCTATGTAGTTGAAAATGCCACTACAGACTATCTCCTTCTCATCAAAATGACTTCACCTCCAAATTAGTTAAACACATACCCACTTATAGATCTTCTTTGATCCATATCTCTAACCCAGGATGCATCAAAAAAGCCACAAATGTCCAAAACTATGTCCAATCCCAGTCTTTCTCGGTAGCACAAACCATAATCACTAGTACCACACAAATACCTGAAAACCCACTTCATTGTTGTGGAATGCTCCTTCCCTGGTTTTGGCATAAACCTGCTCAATACGCCTACTGCATGGGAAATGTTTGGTCTAGTACAGACCATGACATACATCAGACTACCAAATGCACTTGCGTCTGGAACATGGGACATGTCCTCTTCCTCTTCTTATGTCTTGGGACACTGTTTAGCAGATAACTTTACACCTAGAGGAATAAGAACCTTCATCAGTTTACTATCCTACATATTAAACCTCTGCAATATTGTCTCGACATACTTCCTCTAGTCTAAATAGAGATTCCTCTTTTCCTGATCCCATGTTAGGTCCCTATAATACTAATGTAGCCCCATATTGTTATTGTTGTGCCCCATACAAGCCCACTATTATTATTGATGAGCCCTTACATTATTATTGTTATGTAGGCCCTGATTATTTTTACCATTTAGGCTCCTATATATACCAACGAGGTCTTGTCATTTGAATAATCTAAGAATTATTCATTTATGTGATGTAAAAGGAGGTTTCCCCCTCAAAGAAGCTTATTTTAAAGATATTGATCTATCTTTTATTTTGTTTTTTGATCTGGTTACATACCAATATTTAAGGATTTAACCAAAGCATAAGCTTATTTTTCTATTATTTTATATTGATTTCAATATCATGTAATGTTTTTATAAAGAAAGATACGGGTTGCTTGAATCCTTGTTGATTTTTATGAAGGAGGACAATTGTTATTGTATGCTCTGATGTAAGAGGAAAGATTATGAAATCTTTGGTGTAGCCAGGGCTCATCAGAATCAAAGCTTCCATAAAATATTTCTTAATATAGAATATTTAGTTGTTTTGTTCCATTCGATCTCCTTTCCTTTACTAAGCATATTAGTTATTTCTTTAACAATTTTAGCAAAATTGGGAATAAAACATCTTAAAAAGATTATTCTTCCTAAAAAGGATTGGATTTCCTTTTTAGTCCTAGGGAGGGAATATTTTATATGGCTTGGATCCTTTTAGGTTCCATCTAAACTCCCTATTTAGACACAATGTGGCCCAACAATTTATCTTTTGTCATAGTGAAAAAGGGTTTTCAAGAATTTAGAGATAGACAATACTTTTGACACTTCTTAAACACCTTTTCGAGATGTCCAAAATGTTTTGAATAAAATTGTGAAAACATGGTGATATCATTTAAATAGATTACAATAATATGATCATTTTCAGTGGTGAAGGAAATATCCATTGCTCGTTGAATAGTAGTCCCTGCATTAATCAACACGGAAGGCATCATTTCATACATAAAGGTTCCACAAGGAGCTATCAAAGAAATTTTATATTTGTCATCCTTTTGCACGACTATTTGGTTATAGATTAAAAAACCATACATCATAGGGATGGGTTGGACTCCCACTATCCTTTCAAGAATATGGTCCATTTTTGGTAGGGGTAGTTATCTTTTAGTGATACTCTATTTAAATTTCTAAAATAGACACAAAGTCACATTTCATTGTTTTTCTTCCTAATTGGCACTAAATTAGCCACCGAGTTGGACTATCTTAATGGTATTATTATTTTCACATCTAATAACTTTTTAACTTCATTTTTAATTGAAGGTAATAACTGTACAATGGATTTAATTGTCTTGTTTGTTTCCTGGAATTCTGAACTCCTTCTTTCAAAATAATTCAGTGTTCAATAATTTTCATATCATAGGTCTTTAAATCTTCATAAATCCAGGAAAAAGTGTTAGTAAATTCTATAAAAAGGGATACATATTGTTCTTTAACTTCCTTAGAAAGGGTCCAGAATAAATTAACAAATCAAGGGATTTCTATGTTCCCATGTTAATCTGATCTATTTTCACATCTAGAGAATTCAACATAGGAGTGGGTGTGGCATTATTTTGATCAAAGAGTTTTCCAAAGGAATGAGTCCTCTATGGATGTAGTTATTTTTTAATTACACTACATCATGTTTTCCAATTTTTGCTTCAAATTTAGAAGAACCAATATCTTGTTGATCATTATTTTCATCCCACTATATGCATAAGTTAGAAAAATCACTAACCATTTCAATATATTTTTTTTATTTCTTATCTGAAAAACAAAAAAACAAAAAAATTAATTAATTAAAAAATTTAAAAATTATATAAAAAATAATAAATAAAAATAAAAATAAAAATAAAATAAAAAAATCTAGTGGTTCACATTGTCAAGAATTGAATGTCTATACAAAACTTCAATTTCATATTTTAACTTAGTTTCCTCTAAAGGAACGAAAGTTGCAGCTTTCACAGCCAGTGCATCTGCTAACTTATTTTTCTCCCTAGGAATTGTTGTGGAATTAATAGCTAATATGAAGTGTTCATGTAGGTCCCAGACTTGGTTTTTTAATCCCATGTCTTAGGTGTTTGTTTTGACATTTGTTAGTGACTTGTTTAATAACAAGTTCTAAATCACCAAATATGGCAAGGTTATGAATATTTAACTTATGTGTGGCTTCTAGTCCGAAGGTCAAAGCTCAATACTCAGCTACGTTATTGGTAGTTTCAAATTTTAGCTCAAATGGAAAGGTGACACCTTCTTGGCTGACACAAGTGAAAACAACCCCAGCCCTAGATCCACTTCGAGAAGAATCACTATAAAAAACACTCTCCAAATTGTATTTACATTATTTACAACACTTTTTGGATTCCCATTTTTATTAACCAAGCTCTTTTCTTGCTCTAATGTTGTTAGAATGAAATTCCCAAGGTTATTGTCAAAAGCGTATACAGGAAAATTGTTTGGGTCCTTCTTAGAACTTATGGTGTATGCTAGTTAATATTCATAATATAATCTTTGGGCTTTCCCTTCAAAGACAGGAATAGCAGCATATGGTAAATCAAGTTGTAGCAATACTCTCAACTTAGCTCCCTAAGATCTAGATAAAAGCATTTCATAATTTGGGCAAATATTGGCTACCACTACATCCATCATGACACTCTTAACTAGTATATGTCTACTAGTTCTTCTATCATTCCAATAATTTTAACCCTTCAAGAGTCAATTGTATTCCCGAGTGATATCTAAGCCTAAATTTTCCATTATATCCTTTGGCATCAAGTTGTGTGATGAACTTGAGTCAAGCATACAATTATGCAAGGTGAAATAATGTATTTTAAAACTAATATTGAAACGTGGTACCATATTTTCCTCATTTTCAACGCAAGGCCCAATACTAAGCTTCAGAGAATTTTCATGTATATGGATTCTATCAGTAACTAATTTGTTATCCAGTTGTTAACAATTAATCAATTTCTGCACCTATTTGTCCATTTCCTACTTATAGCTTGATGTTTTGACAATTTATGTTAAAGGGACATGAATTTTGACCTTAGTTAATGCATATTGTAAATTAAAATTTTGAGGGTTTCTTGGTATATTTTTGTCTTCTCCTAACACTTGTGAAGTCTCCTTATTTTTATCAAATTTTTCTTCTTTTGCTATATTTTTATCGTGAGCTTCTCTATAGTTGGGTTTTTTTACCTTTTTATTATCCTTTCTTGGCCAAAGATCATATTTATTTTGCATCTGGGCTTCCAAAAGCTCAGAAAAATGCTCAAGATGTGGGGTCCAAAATTCTTTATCAAGATAATTTATGTGATCCTAATTATAAGTTCTTATATGAGGGTCTTGACCCTAATTAAAACAATTGATCTCAGGTAATTATCTTCATCAGGAATCATTTGTTGACTTGCTACTATAGGTTTTAACCCCATATAGAAATTACCTGCATACGAATTCTAAATCACAGGAAAAATAAAAATGTGAGAGCATAACACATAAAACACATATACACAGAGATTTCCCACTGGATC
>APFE031742304.1:178326-191558 GCA_000404065.3 Pinus taeda | reverse complement strand
GATCCACTGATATTTATCCACCAACAGATCCTCCATCTTGAGTTTCCACAACTCAAAACTCTAACCATTGAACTTCTCAATCTCTATCTTTCCACTGCTCGCCATCTTCTTTCACACCTAGAATCGATCTCGCAGATCTCCCACTGAACAGGGTCTACCATAGGCCTGAGCGAAACCCCTCAGCAACAAAGGCATCCCCTTGAAGCCAAAACAACTTTGATACCAAATGTAGGTTTTAACCCCGTACAGAAATTACCTGCATATGAATTCTCAATCACAGGAAAAATAAAACACATATACACAGCGATTTCCCACTAGATCCCAAAACCGGGACTACCAGCTTGATTTTTCATTATGTTCCTTTCAATGTTACAATACATATTTATACATGCTGAAGCATCCAATACCATGGACCGAAAACCATCGCGTCCAAAACCATGGACCGAAAACCATAGGTAGGTTCACCCAACCTAATATAGGGTCCAAAAAAAAATTCTTGGGGCGCTGCCATGGACCCCGTAGAGGGGGCTACGCGCCCCCCTTGAACCCCCCGGTTCACTACGTAGGTTAGTCGTGGAAAGAATATAACATAACCCAACAGCTACCTCATCAACGTATTCCTCTAAAAGGTGAGTATTATTTCACAATGGAGGCTGAATAAGAGGCTCATCTACTCTTTGATCTTGTTGTAATATGTGTGGATTAAAGGGTCTTTGATAAGGGCCTTGGTTTCTAAAGGGTGCATTAGGGTTCCTATTAGGCATGCTATTATTATTTTTTTGAAAATTCCTATGAGGTGCCTCATTTGGAGGAACTTGGTCGGGAGCCCTATTTCCTACTTCTAATTTATGAATTTTATTTAACAAAGATTTCATGATTTGCTCCATTTCTTCAACCCATTATTCTTGCATACTTTTAGTGTTTGTGGTTTTAGGAGTCTAATCCGAACTTTATCTTCTTTATCTTTAAGTCTTCTTGTAGATATAAGGTTACGTTCAATAGCATAAGTCGTGCTCTTGGATTTCACAATCATTTTATGCTCTCTTCCTCTCAATAATACAGATAAATCAAAGTCAAATGTGGAAGATAAGGTGACAATAGCAGCTACATTTATAGGTTTTATATTATCCATTAAGTGGTTATAATATTTATTAAATATTTTGTTAAACTCATCAATGGATTCATTTGATTTTAGTTTAAGAGCATAAAATTCAGTTAGATATCTTTGATTACTTTTCTTTACTTTAAAATGCTTCAAAAAAAATTCCACCAATCTATCAATAGTATTGATGGAATCATGAGGTAAACCTCTTAACCATTTTCAAGCATCTCCTTCAAAGATTTGAACAAACAATCTCATAAAGACGTCATCATTTTCTACTCCTAGATTTTTGGAGTAATATTAAAATTTGATCACATGATATTTGGTTGTGCATTATCCATCATTATGAAATTTGGGGAGGGATTTAACATATTCATCACGTAAATCATGTAATTGGTTTGGTAGGACCAAGGTCCTAAAATGAATATTCACCCAAACATTCATATTAATGGGAGGAGGGTGAATCAAAGGTGATTATTGTGTATTTTGAGGTGATGTATGCATTGATTAGACAGTAGTGGATGAGGAACCAACTAGAAATTTAGTTCTTGTTTGATAAGTTACAATTCTTAACCCCCTGGTGGGTGCCAAGGGATGGAATTATTATTGTGCTAAGGTCTTCAAAACTGGGTTTAATGAGTGTATCTCTAGCCCTTCAGTTCTCTTCTTCCTGTTTGATGTAGTTGTGATATTTTCTATATGATGTAATGCTAAATAGGATGAATATGAATGGCATCATGTTATCGTTATAAGTGGATCATGTTTTGGTGTCACCAAAATTTTAAGAATTAAAACCTTTTAAAATAAAACTTTGCAAGATAGTTTAACAAGGTGTGAAAAGGCATACCAGATTCAAGAAGCTAATTTTATTGCAATTATAAATTCCCTTTGGAGAATTAATGTTGAGAACAAGGTTCACCTTCTTGGTCATTTTTTTCATCGAGGAACCTATGGGTTTGGGTGGGCAGCCTCATCTTCTCGAGATAGAACTTTCTAATTTCTTTGTATTTAATCTAGAGTCATGTGGGAAATTTGTAAAGTCAAATTATAAAGTCCATTCAAAATAATTCATTGATTTATCTAAGATGAAAATAATATGGGGTTGAATAGTATTACCATTAGTGATAAGTTGAACATAAAAAACTACACTCCCAGACAACACTACCAAAAAGAATTGCGTCTTTCAAATTGTCCTGAGGACAAAGAACAATCTAAAGGGCATTCAATGAGGATCAAATGACGCTCCCACTTTAGGTTTAAGGACTGGCCTTCCTTAACCTCAGTGGGTATTCCCTACAAGTTTATGTATATATTCAATTAATCAAATAGATATGACTAGATTATAAATAATTGTTGAAAAACATTAAATGTTTAAGCTTAATGTTGGAAGAAACTTATAGGCAACATAAGACCGATAAATTAGATGTAAAACTTAATTATGTAATGAAGATAGATAGTGTTAATATTAACTAAAGAAAATTACACATAACAAAACTAAAAATAAAAAAAGGATAAAGAAAAGAGACAAAAAAGAAAGCTAGAAAAACATGTATACCATTGGTTTGAAATTATTTGTCCTAATGAAGGTAAAAAATTAACCCAATTTCATGTATTGGTATATCTTCCTTTTACAATGCATTGGAAAAATATCTTGAGTATAAAAATCTTCTAATAATATATATGTTAGAAGGTGGATAAATTCACAAATTTTTGTAACGAAATAACAATTATCATATCATTCATTAACCCATCAAAGGCACCAAGATATAACTATATAAATTCAACAAAAACATATTTAAAAATAAAAGACAAGAAAATGCATATTACTAATATGAAATCATATTTCCCATGAATTGTTGTAATTTAAACATCAACTTCACGGGTCAATCATTTCCACTAGAAACAAATTAGTTAAATATCTTAATTCAGTTGCTTTAGATAGTGTATATCTAGAAGAAAGAATGAATTGAGTAATTCACAATGGTTTACAAATCAATCATGTTAATTACATAAACCATAAGTGTAAATCAAAATATGAATATACACAATGAATGAAAAGAAATATATAAAGCACTATCTATCAAAATTGCATAACATTAACTCACAAAATCATAATGGTCCAGTCAACATAGCGTGTGCATCAAACCGCTATAAGTTTCAATATCCCAAAATTCGACCCCTCAAAATGAGAAATTGAGGTCTTTATACAAGAGAATTTAATAAATGTTCAAGCAACTATCTTTTAATTGTAAAATTAAGTTTCATAATTAAAAACAAATTAAACTATTCTCGAAAAACATTATTGTAGATCGAATATTTCCTAAAAACTTTTGACTTTTCCTTCGACATTGTACTAATGGTCTGGACTTGAGGAATCACTACATTCTTCTTTTTTGGCTTTGGAAAACGTGTGATAGTTTCTTCTTCATCCCTAGCTCTTAAATTTCCTCAATTGTGGACTTATTAATGATGTTGGACCCACCAACATGTCAGGGGATCTCCGCGGTAAGAAGTCCCAACTAGACCTCAGACCGTTTGGCGTAGGAGTCCCAGTAGTGGGTCATACGGTATCACCTTTATCGCACTTGCATGTAGATGTAAGTAGGATGTCCTTGTTGGTAGCAAGGGTGTGACATGTGCAGCAAGCCAAGGAAGGTGCATGAATGGTTGTAACACATGGAAAGTGCGATGAGTGCACCCCTTGGAAACCTGTGGAAACATGTGGCTTGGAAGGGAACCCACAAGAAAAGATGCATCACAAACTGGAAGGCAGGTGAACCAACAATCCAAATTGATGGTTAAACCAACAACACACCTCAGTAAGATTCATACATACATATATAGAAAGAGTCTATACATACGCGCATAAGCAAACAACTACATATATCATTAGAGTAACCAAGATAACTGAAATACAATAAAAACATATGCATGAAACATGTTGGCTCTGTTATATTAAGAAGTGAAAGTTCCAATCATATAGTACAACCATCACCAACCACTAGTCTTGATAACAGAACATTATAGTCACTGCCGCCTGCTCCTCCAAAGAGATGTACTAGCTCCACACCGTGGAGAATTCAAGGCTCATTACAATACACTCCAAGCTTTCTCTAAGATACTCCTATGAGGTTCTATAAATAGAAAATGGTGGGGTGACCCTTGACATTCCGCTTTGTGAATCTTCACCTACCCTCATGACTCTTCAACTACTTTATGACTATTACATTCAACTATCGACATTGGACTTTCACTCGACAAGATGTTACATACAATCTGCACATGTACCCATGTGAGACAAAATAGGCTTGAGAAAGCCATGCAAGACATGACTAAGACTCAGAAAACTATGGGAAGAACAACTCTTGGACATCCTCGTGATGGTCGACGGTCGCGAAGTGATGCCAAGCTTGGTAGTCTATGATGGTGTCTGTGTACTCTGTAATGACATATTTCTGGAAATGAACTCTTGCCTCTGTTACATCCAAGTACATTGATTTGGTTCCTCTATCCAACTCGTCTGATAACATGCACATCATCGTCTTGAGTGCAGCCAAACTAGTGACACATTGATGCGTAGTGTTTGCGCTGATTGCTAAGTCTGCGTTGGTGGTTATACACATCAACTCATCAAAGTACATGTCCAGCTCCAGTCATACTTGATTCTTTGTCTTTGCCTCGGTGAGTGTCCCAATGGATGGGATCGCATATGTGCACACAAGAACATCCATGCTTCTGAACACCCGTGAATGTGAAGCATGCAAACTGGTGATGAGTTGTGGGAGTTCCTCATAGTTCCGGATGTGTGCCTTCAACTCTACCACCTTGGGTTTCATAAACTTTGGAAACTCTAATGGGGCTCCCTTGTATCTCATTTTCCATGTTTGCATGCAGTCTACGACAGTGTGCAAATCTAACAAGATGCATACTCTCCTAGCACAGCGTTGTTGCCAACCTTTGAGATGGATGACTGACTTATGAACGGTGATAAATCTGGAATAAAACATTCACATGACTGTCTTGAGAGACGATACCGCATTCATTATTTCTCTCTTCAACTCTGCTCTGATAGATGTTATAACTTGTTCTCCTCCCTGCTTGGTCATATGTAACGCCTTAGACATTCGCTCGTTCTCTGCTATCAAGAAGTGAACACTCGAGCTGGTAGCTTCGGCATATTCTCAGGTAACATCGACCAAGGTTGTTGGATGCTTGCGTACATTAGATACGATCACTCGTTCTTCAAACTGCACAGGAGATGCGTGGACATCCGGAGTAGTCACTCTACGCGATTGCACAACTCTATGTTGCAACTCGTTGAATGATATGTTGTGCATCTCTGCTTCTGGATTGTCTTCAAGGATCTTAGTATCTACTTGATTGCTCAAGACTGCTCTACTTCTGGATCTGGTGAAGCCAGTGGGTTCTTGGTTGGAAGGCATGAGGTCAATATCATGTTCCAACTCTGGTTGCTCCATCTCCGTATGCATCTGCTCAAGTATCTGTTCAATCTCTTGAGTGAAGTCCTAATCCTGCAACTGCTCACCCTGTCTTCTTTGTGCCAACTGCTAAGATGAATCTACAACCTGTATGGGCACAGTTTCATCAATATGTGCATGTTGTGTCTCCTGCTATGTCTGTCCCTGTTATGCTTCCTTCTCCTGTCTGCGGAGCTCTTTCTCTTCCGGGAGTTGTTGCTTCAACTCTTGCAACTCCTTCATTGTTTCCTCCATCCTCTATTTCTCTCTCTACCTTTGTGCATTCCTCCTGTCGCGTTGTTTCCTTTTCACCTCTATCTCCAAAGTTGATTTCTCCACAAGTGGGTCTTCTTTGAACTTGCATCTTAGTTCTACCTTTACGTGGTCAACAACCTTTCTCTTGCCTTTGTCACGCGCAGGTATGTTACCCTCTACTACTGTTGATGATGGTTCTCTCCTAGATGTTGTTTTACGTTGTTTTGCTAATCATTCCACATCTATGTCGACTAGTTCATTGAGCCTGGAGCAGTTGTGACAATATCTCCATGGGTCTTCCTTAGCCCAATGACATGACCCGTGGATCCAAGGAAATTGTGCTCTCACACAGTGGTCCTCTACAAAGCAATGTGGGTCATACAGATTGAAACTTCTAGTGCTGAAAGTAAATCTTTTGAACTCTTCCATCTCGAAATCAGCATGCTTGACATTCCATATCTCGTACAACCCGATCCGCAAAGGAAGAGTGAGTAAGGGTGCCTTCTTCTTCTTGTACAGTCTAGCTGACAGTCTTATCGAGATGTGGTACAAAACTTCTTGCATGACGAGCTTGTTCATGGAAAACTTCAGTAAAACATGCGGAGGCTTCTCCGTGATGTACATCCATATGAAGGTGCCAAGAGGTGAGGCATACCAACCCGCTATCTCGATCAATGCCTCCATCGCTGCCTGTGACATGCAAGGTGGATCTTTCTCAAATATCATCTTGTACACCAGGGTGACAAAATGTTCTGAAAACTATGTGATGACTTAATGAGAGCTTCATTCGGAAAACAATATGTAGTAAGTGTGTACAGAGGTTTCCACTGATGTCAATGCCCAACCCAAGCTTGGAAACTGCTGATGGGCACAGATTGCATCAAGAATGTATGCGGACATGTATATCTCTGCTTGCTGACCATTGGGTGGTTGTTGGGAGTTTTTTACCTATTCCTTCAGCCTGTGAGCCAACACATCAGACCAGTTGCATGGTCTACCTTCACTGACCAGTTGGTCCAACGTGATCACCCACCTCTGTAGAAAGTCTTTGTGTTGTATTAGACATACAAGTAGCATGAAAAGATGACCAAGTACTGATATGCCTTCCGTAGTATCTTCCTCTTGTAAACTTGGTTGGGTGTCATCCTAAACTTGGCTGTGTCTTTCACCCAGCTCTTCAAGATATCTCTAGAGTTTGCAGTGTTGTTGGGTCTGCTAAAGGTTGTTTCCATTGTGAGCACTGGCTGCGGCAAGTGGTAAATCTTCTGAAATTCCTTCACCATGAAGGTAGCAATCTTTGTCTCGCTGACACTTCTTAACACCATCGCCTCAGTTTCAGTGTGCGAGACCATCCAATGTGTCATGTCCGCTCATGGAAACATGGGATACCTGCATGCAATCTGATACAAGCTAGATTTGTGAATATTCACATAGACCTTGTTGTCTTCCAAATCTTCCCCAAATGTGCCTAAGAATGTATCATTGATGTCCTTCAATTTCAACTTGATGTCTTTGTCTACGATCAACTTGGTGTCTTTGTAAATCATCAACTCATAGACACTTGCTCAACTGCATCTCCAGTTGTGCTTATGTCGGTGTCCTTTGACCCTGCCCTCTTGGAGACCATTGAAACTAAACTCTTGAGAGACGGATGAACACTTGCTATACCTGGAGACATGTTGACATTCATGGCAAGAAATATGTCAGTTGAAAACTAAATCAAGCTTGAGGAATGACATGCAACATACCCAAGAGGCAGATGGAAAGTATTGTACAATTTTCACCGGGAGGCTGGGAGACTAACTGTCAGAACTGCGCAAAAGATAGTTCGAACTGTCGGGAGGCTGGTTGGCTGCTGGAATTACACAATGCGCAATCCAGGCTGACCTGCTAGGGACTGATATTCTGCAATGTGCAATTTCTGTCAGTAAGGCATGCAGTTCCAGGGACTACATTGTGCAATTTTCTAGGACAGGAGAGCACTGCCTCTCAGAATTACGGAGAGCATGCCTGGAGGATAGTGTCTGGCCTGTTTTGCACATTTTCTGGTAGGAAGGCAGAGCCTTCCCTCTCAGAAATGCACAATGATGTCCGGGCAAGGCAAGGCATAGGCCAAGGTTGCCTAGACTTGCCAGCAGGCAACTAAAAACATGTGAATCTTCGAATGCATGGCGAAACTGAGTGTAAGCAAGAGTGAATTATCATGCATGAAAATAGTGAATACAAGATTCAAAAAATAGGTAAAAATACATACGTGTGAAACAGGTCACCACAATAGCGACCATCGGTGCGAAAACATTGTCATGCCTGTGAAAACACTAAGATGCAAACAAAAACTGAAACGGTACTTGTACAGGCTAACATGCATGGAAACAACATCAAGAATTCATTGAAATCAAGTAGACAACTCTTACACAAGTCAAAACACAAAAGGTGACAAAAATTCTACACGAGACATGTAAAGCGGACTTACCTAGAAAAAGCTGAGTTGAAAGTGTTGACGACTCCTAGATGTGATGTGGGATGTCAGAGCTCCAAGATCGATGTGAAGAAGGAGCTTTGCAGCATCGAATAAATAATTTTGAGGTTTGAACAAATCTAGAAAAAAGCGAAAGTTGGAGGGAAGTTTCTAAAATGATCTTTTCATGTAACCTCCAACTACTAAAAATAGATCCCTTTTTTGCATATTTCTTTTTTCTATTTCGGGAAAAGAAACCCATGCATGCAAATCAATTTTTCTTCGTTCCAGAGGGAACCAGTCAACCTAAATGCACATGCAATAGTCTGCAAGCATGGGATGAAAATTTGCGCAGTTTCTGGGCTGAGTTGGGCTAGCTTTCCCTAAGGGATTGTGCAATTTATGGGGTTAGCAGGAGACTGTCTCCCAGAATTGCACAATTTCTGGGTTGAGGCCCAGTGCCAAGCCAGATTGTGCAGTTTTTTGTGGGAGGATTGTCTAACTGTTCTACGCAATTCAGGAGCCCAGCAGGCTACCCACCTGATTTGCGCAATTTCCGGAGGGAAGGTTGGTTCCCCTCCAAAATTGCACAATTTTCTGGGGGAGCTTCTCAGCCAGCAAATAATCTAAGTTTGGGATGGCATCTTGTGAAAGGAGTGAAGGAAACTGACATACACAGGCTGGTGAGCCACTGAAAATCAATTGAAGCCTATGTACTTGACATTTCAAGACATTCTACTAAGGATGGTTGGTAGGGAGGCTTCAAAACGAAGATAAGGAAAAAAATTCGAGGGTGGTTGTAGCAGCTACAACAAGACTATAAAGGTAGAACCAATTAATCACCTTGCATAGTAGGAGTAATGATGGCTTGTTGATTTAGATGTCTCTTGAGATTTATACACTTGTCCCATTTAGTTGAGGATACTTATTTCACTTTCTTAAGTCTTAAGTGAGAAAGAACAAGCTTAGATATGAGCTAATACTAGGAAGTTGGTAGCTGTTGGGTCATTTTGTCAAGGAGTGCTAATACATTGAAATATCTGATAAGATAATTAACTAGTAATTTTCCATAAATGATCTCTTCTCCAATAGTGGGAAAACATCCTAGGCCTTACCGTGTTTTATTTAAAGCATCCTGAAATTGTTGTTCCCCAATGATCCAACCTCCATTTGCCAATAAGGAAGGGATACCAAATCTAATTCAAGTGGATATTGGTGGTTTCCCTCCTATTTGACCTAGACCCCTAGTTGGTTTCATCTGTTTCCTTATTTATAACATCATTTAGTAGTTTTAGTAGTTTTTGGGTCCTGAACTTTCGGAGTTGTTTTGAGCCCCTAAACAACATTTTTTTTTTAGGTCCGCAACAAACCTGTAGTCATAGGTACTCAAATATATATTTCCAACAAGGTATCATATGCTCCAAACGGAGATCATATGACCAAGTTACAATCCCTGGAAGTTAGTTGCTAACTAGCTTCAACAGGGCCCACAAACTCTTGGCATTTCATCTCCTGGGTTAGGGTTTTGGTTGTTTATGGTTTTCCCTTGTTGCTAAATAATAAAAATTCCCTTGAGCCTCATTGTAACATAGTTCAGAGGCATGTAGCCACCACATCTCTCCTCAGATATAAGATATCATCACCAGAGATACTTTATTTCCATTTTGTTTATAAGCATCGTCTAGTTCTTTGGTATTAATGAAATAAAGATTTATTTTTGTTGCATCTCTGTATTTATGTTTATAATTTTATTATGTTTTGTTCATGCATAATTCCAGATTAGTGGTATTAGAGTGGTTTGTTCTTTCTCTATTTTTCTTTGCATGTCCCCGACAAGGTCAAGGTATAAGGTGTTAGGGCTTGAACTAGCCTGGCAAACCCAAATGACCTCCCATGGTGGAAGAAAAGAAATATGAGGGATCAAGAGATCCTTTCAAAATATTGCTTGAGGAATCTCTCTAACAACAGAGGAATGTGATGATGGATAAATTTTCTCAGATCCTTCGGTGGCTACCCATAGGCGACGCATCTTCATCCAACAACCACTTTGGAGGTGCCACTCTCTTTAAGGTACAAGTCAAGTTTGACATTACCATATTTAAAGGTCAGATAGATGCAAATGATGTAGATAGATGGTTAAATACGTAGAAAGGATATTTTTCGCTCCATGACTTTTCCAATTGGGAAAATATTACTTTTACACTCCTCAAAGTCGCCCCCATGTCAAGGACTAGTGAGAAACCTATTGTGAACAAAGGGATGAGAGAGAACCCTCACTGTTTTTAGCTACACCCACTTGGAATTCTTTCAAGACACCATCAAGGAACAATATTACCACATGGTGAGCTATGAGGACAAGTACATACAATGGATGATGTTGTGACAAAAAAGTGATCAAGATGTGAATGAGTTGATGAATCTTTTCCATACCCTGTGCACAAAGTTGGGTATCAAAGATTCAGAAAAACATCTGGTGATCAAGTACCAAAGTTTCTTGCACAAATACATTCACGAGGAAATGGAGTTCTTAGACATCTCCTCACTTGGTGCAGCATACCCTTATGTTGCCAAGATTGAGTAGAAATTTAAGCAGAAGAAGTGAGATTTTGGATCTCTTAATCCAAATAAAGGGAAAAGGCACCCCCAAACTACAAAACAAATGACAAGTCCAAGGCAGGGAAACCTAGGATAACCCACCTAATATGCAAGCAAAGAACAACACCATGAAGACAAAGAAGGACACAGGGAAATGATGTGATTTCCATAAGAGCCCCACTCACAACACAAGTGAGTATTGAGCCAAGCAGTCACTGATGGTCTAATTGAAGGCTTCTGAATCAGATGCATGTTCTGACTCTAAGTCAAAATCCGATTAGGGGAATGACAAAGGGAAACAAATTATTGATGTGGAGCCCAGTGCCACCATCTCCACCACAAAAATCGAGAAGATTGAGGCAAAAGACCCAGAGCAGGGGAAGTGACTCTTGCACTCACAAATGTGGGTGAAAGGCTCTCTGATACAGTTCATTGTCAACAGTTGAAGCTAAAAGAACCTCATATCAGCATAGGTCGTGAAGTGGTTGGGCCTGCCAACCACATCACACCTAGCAGTTATATCCCATCATGTGGCAACATCAAGGACGAGATCTTCGTGTTAGCCAATTGTGTCGCCTTCCCTACATCATCAATCCCTTCATAAATGAGGTACTATGTGATGTTTCTCCTCTTGAAATTTGTGATGTATTATTAGTCCCTCCATACTTGTGGAAGCATCATGTTGTGTATGAGTCTAGACCTCGTACTGTTATTATTTATTTGGGAAATAAGTTATACAACATACCATAGGTAGCACCACCTACTGACATCTCTTTGATATCTACGAAGTAATGCAATAAGATAATTTCCCAAACTGGGAAACTTGTCTTCCTTATGATTCTCCCTCAGGGAAAGAAGAAGACTGTGGCCACATCCACTTCCTCCAGGAAGACATCCTTTGCACGGCAATAGTAGATGGACAAGGTCATGGAGGAGTACAAAGAAATTTTCACCTCACCCATAGGGGTACCCCTTTGTTCTAGAGAATGATGAAATTAAGAGGCATACTTAGGATTTGTTGTAGAAAGGGCACATCAAGACAAGCTCATCACCCTTTGGGAGCCTAACCATTTTGTTATAGAACAAAGACAAAACCTGGAGACTATGTATTGTATATCGAATGCTAAATAAGATCATTATCCGGAATATGTATCCAATCCCATGGATTGATGAATTTCTGAACCAACTCAAGGGGGCCAAATATTCGGCAAGATTGATTTGAAGTCCAGTTATCACCAAGTGCCAATGAAATCCTCTTATGTGTGGAAGACTGCCTCCAAATCCAAGGAGGGCCCCTCCAAATGGTTGTTCATGCCTTTTGGGTTGATGAATTCCCCTATAGCCTTCATGAGCCTGATGGATGACATCTTGTGGCATTTCACCAACTCATTCACCGTAGTGTATTTGGATGACATTCTAATCTTCATCCAGAGTTGGGAAGAGCACCTACACCATATTCAGTAGGGCCTCCAAACCCTACGACAACATAAGTTGTGTGCCAATTTGGAGAAATGCACTTTGGTTATTACCCATGTTCAATATCTAGGGTACATCTTTAATGAGTGGGGGTTGCATGTAGACCTAGATAAGATACAAGTCATTTGAGATTGGCCAGCCCCACCCTCTAACAAAGTTACGTAACTTTCTAGGACTTGCCAATTTCTACAGTAGGTTCATGTTGGTTTTCTCTCATATCACTTGGCCTTTGAGTCAAGTCACCAAGGGCAGAGAAAAAGCAAAGTTGTTTTGGGTCTGAATCCCAACATAAGTGATTTCTTGAGTTAAAACATCACCTCTACTTTGAAACAGTGCTCACATTACCAAAACACAAGCAACCATTTTAGATTGAGATACTTGCCTTTGATTTTGTTATCGGCGTAGTTCTTATTTATCAGGGACATTCAGTGGCATATCACATTGAGATGTAGAAATTCCCACCTGTAGATCACCTAGTAATGCAATATACTAAAGAAAAACACTTTATCTACTTCTACAAACAATTTAGCGGAAGCTTAATCGAACATGAGCAACATCAATAAGAACACATTTAACTGATAAGAAGGAATCAATCACACATAACATAGAAGAATTTACCCAGGGAAAGCCTCAGCCTAAAACCCCAACTCTGTATTATCATACAAGTGGAAATATAGTCTAGATTACAAAAAGAATCAGCTCACAAGCTATCCTGCTCTCTCTGCAATCCCTCTGCTTCTCATAGATAGTCAAAGGCCTCTCTCAAACCTTCTCCTCTACCCTCCAAGCCTCCTATTTCTTTGCGCAATTTTCCTTGGGGTCTAGTGTAGCCACTTGTGTGAATTGGCCTCTTCACACACTCACTAAC
>APFE031742304.1:160137-177733 GCA_000404065.3 Pinus taeda | reverse complement strand
AATTAATTAATTTATTTTCAAACAGCTATTAAGTTCAAATTCGAATTTTACTTCCTATTTTTAGTCCAAGGACTGACTAAAATAGGAATCCATCCTGAACTGCTAAAAATAGAATGCTATTTTTAGCACTTCCATTTTTCATTCCTTGTTGCTCAATCCAGCACTAGCACCCAAACTGTTATTTTTAGCAGTGCTATTTTTAGCACTTCTATTTTTAGCATTTCTTGTTGCCACTTTCAACATGAGACACTTTCATACACAATCCGAAAGTCTCCCACCTATGACAAAGAGATGTATTCCATTGTGTATGCATGCTGATAATGGAAGCACTACATTATGGGGAAAGAAATGGTTATCCACATAGACCACTAACCCTTGCAGTTCATACAGATGCAATGAAATTTGCAAAATGGTTGCCATCAGAAATGGTCCACATATCTCCAACAATTCCATTTCAACATTAAGTACAAGAAGGGCAACGCCAATAATATTGCAGATTGTCTCAACCGACCACCAATTATGGCGCTGACCATGCTCGAGTCTTGTGGACACGAGACTTCGAGGTGGCCCCATATTTACAATAGTGATCCAGAACTCGACAAAACATACCAGATACTCCTAGAAGGTAAGAAAGTTCCATATTTTCACCTCTAGGGAACACTGTTATGCCACCTCGGACACCTCTATGTTCCTTCAAGCGAGCGTGCCAATATGATTTGGGAGGTGTACTACAGTCGGGTCATTGCAAATTTCAGAGTAGAAAATGCAGTGGCAGTGTTGCAAAAGTATTTTTATTGGCTGAACATTTAACAAGATGTTAGGAAGTGCATCAAAACTTGTACTTCTTGCATCATTTCCAAACTGACAATTAAGAAGCAAGGCCTTTATACTCCTCTGCCTACTCCTAGTGGATATTGGGAATCCATCTCCACATATTACATGTTGGGCCTTCCTTCTACTAAGCATGGAAATGACTACATTTTTGTGGTCATTGATATATTCTCTAAGATGGTCTTTTCTGTGGCCTGTAAGAAGAGTATCACAGCAGAAGCCATTGCTAATCTCTTCTTTGAACGAGTGTGGGTACACTTTAGGGTCCCACAGTCGATTATCTTGGATCAGGACAACGGGTTCCTGAGTACATTTTGGTCAAGCCTCTAGTTGATGCTAGATACCAAGCTCACTAAGTCCACTTCCTTCCACCCCCAAACCGATGGCCAAATAGAGGTTTTCAATAGGATGATCATGCACATTCTGCGCATGTACAACTTGAAGCATCCATGAACATGGGATGAAAGCCTCCCCTATGTCTAACACAACTAAAAAATATCTCTCCATAGCTCAACTAGCCATAGGCCCTTTTAGGTGGGTTTGGGATTTTAGCCACTATGTCTCATTAATGTGGCCATACCATTCAAAACTATTTAGGAAGATTCAGCTCGTGTCTAGTCAAAAGCTGATAGGGCTAAAAACCTCATTAAGCACATTCAACACATCTGCTAGTAGGTCCATGACATATTGGACAAAGCCAATGCCAAGTGCAAGCAGTGTCATGATCAACATTGGGTGTTGCACCAGTTCCAGGTGGGTAATAAAGTTTGGTTACATTTGAAGCATTGCCTCGTTGGTAACACAGCAAGATTTTCCCACTCTGGTATGGGGCATACGCCATCACCAAGCCTATAAGGGGAAATGCCTTTGAGCTCAAAATTCCACCATTCCTTGCCTTACACCCAATACTTAATGTGGACCAATTGCAACCATACTTTCCCCCATTATTGGACATATCCAACGTTGTTGAGCATCTGACACCAACATAGCTCAACCTAAGATGCATCAAATAAGCCACAACTGACAGGATCATGGACACACAAATCAATAACACTTTCCAGAAGAGGATCCAGCTATATCGATTTGTCAAAGCAAGCCAACTCCTTCGCCAGGGTAAGTGGTTCACTAGGGACCAAGTTCGACAACAATTTCCTCACCTCATGGAAGCTCTACACACAATGGAGACCATTGCTTCATAAGGGGGGAGAACTCATCTAGGTGGATATTGGTGGCCACCCACCTATTCCACCTAGACCCCTAGTTAATTTCATATGTTTCTTTTTTATAACATTTACTACTTTTAGTATTTTTTCAGGTCTTGAAATTTCGGAGCTATTTTGACCCCCTAAACAACATTTTTTGAGGTCCACAACAGGCCCATAAGCATAAGAAAGGGCCTGTGGAAAATCTTTTTATACTCATAGAGATATTTCCAACAAGGTATTGTACATGCCAAACGGAGATCATATGACCAAGTTACGGCCCCGAGAAGTTGGCTACCCAACTAACCCAACAGGGCCAACAAACGCTTGGTGTTTCATCTCCTAGGGTTAGGTATTTCAATTTTTAGGGTTTTCCCTTGTTGTTCGATAATAAAAAGGCCATTTAGCCTCATTATAACATAGTTCAGAGACATGTAGCCACGATATCTCTCCTCAGAGATAAGCTACCATCGCCCGAGATAGTTTATTTGCATTTTGTTTGTAAGCATATTTTGGTTCTTTGATATTAACAAAATGAAGATTTATTTCTGCTGCATCTTTGTTTTTATATTTCTAATTGTATTATGTTGCATTCCTGCATAAGATTGGATCAAAATATCTAGATATAACTCCATTCTTACTTATACTTATTAATAATTCTCATTGCCTTGTAAATTTCATTGTTGATTTCTTAAATGAGTCTTTTCTAATCCTTTATTGATGAGACAGACAAAATGAATTTGTCCTTGTTGGGGAGCTTGAAGGATTCTAGATTTTCCTCTTCTTACTAATTGAGATAATCAATTATTTGATCTAATTATTTTAATCTTTCTTCATCCATAGGGATGATATTTTTAATCTCAATATCTACATTAGTAATTATCACTCTCTCATAGTTGAGTAAGAGATTTACATAAGGCCTTATTGGAAATATTTTCTCATTAATCATCTCCCAAATTTTATTCTTAGCCAAAATTAAAGTAGTACTTCCTACTATGGTGTCTTTTATAAATTTTTGTGGATACTAGATTTACTCATTCTTTATTTTCAGAATGGACTGGAATTATTCAATGACTTCATCATTTGTATTGACTTATGCAACCATTTCAAGTTGTTCCCTTTCCTATTGTCAATTTTCTAATTTCCTTTCCAAATTAGTGATTTTAATTTCACAAAGATTTACCTTATCAAGATTAACATCCCCTATTGTATCTTGTTGAAGGGCATTTTCTACAGTCGTTTTGTATTCCTCCAACTTACGAATATATCCCTTAAATTTCTTTTCACTAGCTTCCTTAACCATTTTATCATATCCTTACTTTAGATCATTCAATTGAAAGTCCCTCATGGTCATGGTTTTTTGTATTTCTTGCAATCTTTTTCTTCACCTTCTTTTTTCTTAACTTCATCAATTAAGTTTGTTACTTCGAAATTATGAACTTTCAAGTCAGACTTCAAATCTCTTGTTTCCTTGTCTTTGTCTTCTAGCAGTTTTTTGGTGATGTTCATGTCCTTAGGAAAACCAAATAAATTAATAATATTTCCTCCATATCCTTAATCTTTTTGGTTGTAGATTTGGCTTCCACCTTTGCATGCATCAACTATACTTCCACTCTATTCATAATGGTTTGTATTTTTTTGTCACTAGTAGTTTATTGCAATAACCTCCTCTACACTAGTTCACTTGCTTGTTTATGCCATTCCACCATATTTGTGTCAATGACTTTGGTCAAATTGAGACTAATGGAAGTAGACCTCGAACTAATCAATTATGATGCATCATTAGTATCTGGCTAGATAAACGTTAATTTGAAGGTATTTTGATCAAAATCAGCAGTAGATAAAAACCTAGGACTTGCGTAAGAAGTCATTTCCCTAGTTTCACTTCCTTGTGCAGTGTGTACTTCTATAATTTTCACCAACTCTATGCTTTTGGTTTTTGTAATTTTTTTTGAAATGACACTATTAGCAACTAGCACCACTTGCTTTACAGAGTCTTTCGGTTGTATTTCCTCTAGCACACTATGTACCTATTTGGTCAATTCATCATTGGCCTTGCGAAAGGCCATGTCTCCATCATCGTCATCACCCTTCGCCTTCACAAGAAGCTCTATATCATCAAGATTTATTTAGACTTACTTTCGTTTTCAATGAACAAACACAAGGGTCGTCCATATTCTCTGTCATCTGCTCAGTTATTTGTTCAACTTGTTGAACTATATGAGGCGGATTCTCCTTAGATAAATCCATTTCCATTTGCATCAGCTTAGTCATAACTTCCTTTGATATGTGTACATCAATTGTATCTTTATCAATTTTACATGATAAAACAACATTATCCAACTGTTATATTTCAAGTTTTGGCTCATGTGTATAGATTGCAACCCTACTTGCTTTATTAAATCCGATATTATATGGTTAGGGTCATATTTCATAGTAGTGCCTTTTTCTAAGCCATAAGACATCAAGTCGTTCTCAACAATCTCTAATTTAGATTTGTGTATAATTGTCAAGGATAATATTTCATATGGCATAACAATGATTGCCTTTTTACTTTGAGAAATAAATTGGAGGTCATTAACATGCATTCTTTGTCATGCGACCTCTAAGGCAAACAACTGAGCAATAATAAATTTAGGGAGACAATAAGGTTCTCTCTCAAAACCATACAACCTAATGTCAACTGAGTGCTAATATTGAGACTAATGGAAGTCTTCTGATATCCTATTAGGCAACCTTTTTAGCAATTTAATTCAAAATGTAAATCATAAAAGATCTATATACTTTGAATAACCTCCTAGAGTCTTCCCTGGGTATAATACCCGGGTCCACCTATCAAACTCTTTTTTATTTCCCCTCTTGTCCTTTACCTCTTCTACTAATTTTTCATGGGTAAAATACTCAGAGTAATTAAATAAATAAGATTAGATGTATTAAATATAAGGAACATCTAAAGATATGAAAGGTGGGAGCAATAATGAAATCCAAATAGATACTTTGAGCTAGGTGAGTTGGGAAATTAATCACGATCTCTTTGGGATTCATCATTATCTCTCTAAGACACATAAACATCACTTCATTCATCTTTGAATCATTAGGACATCCTAAAATAATGAACAAAATTGAAGTCACAGTTTAATAAAAAGGTTTAAGTGACTTAGTTGATACAGGAAAATCTACTTTTAACACTTCACTAGGATTTTCAAGTAAACCTCATATAAATTTTAACTTCTTATCTTCAACCCATGTAATAAATTTAATCAATTAAACCCTTATTGGTTATATTCTTTCCAGAGGGGGGTAGATTCAACATTTTAGCTAAGGATACCTCTGATATTTCTAAGAAGACTTGTCCATTTTAGGACAAACGACATTTCTAGTAAGTTGGTTAAATTTTTCTACCAACAACAAGCGACATTTCCAGTAGGTTGGTTGAATTTTTATGCCAACAACAAGATAATGTTTAGGTTGAAATGCACGATGAGTAAAGCAAAAGGCATTTTCCTTTGAGAACAACATTCCTAGCTGCCATGTCATGTGTCAACATCGATATATCGAACACTCTGATTTATTTTTTCTAAGCTCCCAGATGATCACGACTGCTAGCGGCCACATGGATTCACAGAGGTAAATATAAATAAGAAACAAATTGCAGAGCGACACAAACAAAAACAATGGGTGTATCTTCTGTTGAGATTGCCCAGAAGAGATCCATGTCGGAGATCATCTACTTCAACAGATTTCAGTATTGCAACAAAAACAACAATACATTGCTTCCACTTACCAAGCATCGACGAGGAGATGAGAAAGAATGGTTTTCTATTTATAAGGATACTGTGGAATCATTGACCATTAGCAATGACAAAGGGGACGCAAACGATTGAATAAATATATCCCACAACTAGAAAATTTAAATTGACTAATTTTGCATGGACCTATAGAAATTTGTAAATTGCAGTGTATTTAATGCCGCATGTTTTATGAATAGTTTCAATATTGGATTTAATTTTATTGTACCTCAAAAATTTCATGCCTCACAGTTGATGAATCATTTCATCCATGGCTGCAGGCTCATGAATGTTTTTTCTAGATTTGAACTAGGGATTATGCTCTTATGATTGTAAGTATCAAACTTTGATTTTTGTTGGGAAACAACCACTTTAAGAAGATTTGTAAATTTTATCTGAGCTTAGAGATTACAGATGTTAGAGAGTGGCCCATGTCTGCCATGGTTATGTTTCTCATGTTATTTTTCCTCTGTAAAAAGGGCACGGAGATGTGTTTGTTTTGTTTTGTGTTTCTTTTTAAAACTTTTAAAAATATAGCACGAAGATGTGTTTGTTTTGTTTTGTTTTTCTTTTTAAAACTTTTAAAAATATATGTCAAGTTGCACGTACAATTTTGAAAATTTAACCACGATAAGAATGAGAGTGAGAGTCGGTACCAAGAATAGAATTTTTTTTTTGAAGGGGATAATCTCCGTAGTAGAAGCATTGTATTACAACATGATACAATTATATTACGACATGGTATAATATCTGTACAAATGTTGTGTCAACGGATAGCAACCCAACATATTTCTTATAAACGTTGCGTACAGCAACCCGACATGTATAGGCATGTTTCGAACATGGATAGGGAGGACAATATTACACCGTCCCAACCACCCGGAACAACAACCCAATAAGAAAATTTAAATTTCTCTTTACCCATCATATAATGACTTTTTTGCAGTGATAACGATGACATAGGGATTAGAGTGATATTGAAACCGATTATCAACTTTGCTGGGAAAGGTTGTAGTTAATTATTGATATATACTCCAATAGGTATTATTTATATTTTGTTCACTACATTGATTAAATTTTGAGGGCCTAAGTTATTTCATTTCCAATTTTTTTTGGACATGCACTCATATTTTGAATGCAAACGTAAAATTCTTGAAAATTTTACTTGTGAATGTGTGTATGTGTGTATGTGTGAGTGGTTATTAATAATATCTTGAGCACAATGATCTTTTTTATAATCATTTCCCAAACTAACAACAACATTGTATTAAAGTTTTCTACCTTTTGATTTGAAGTATAATTAATAATAATTATGATTTATTATAAATAACATAATAAATCAATTTAAATTTCTTTTTTTTTAAAAGAATTTTAATCATATTTCAATTTTTAGAAAACAAATAATGATGAGTAAAGGATTATGAAAAGTGAAAAAACAAAATTTAAATAAATAGATTTCTACTTCTAGTGTGACAAAAATAGAGTCACAATATCTATTTCAATATGGCTTTGGATGGGAGAGGAGAGCAACATCAAGTTTCATTACTGATATAGTCAACTGCATATTTTACATTTAAGCTAAAGAAAATTACATGACCAAATTTAACCTATTAAAGCTTAGTCAAAAATTGAATAATAAGACACCAAAAAGATTTTAAAAATGAAATAATTACAAGAACAAATTTGACCCATCAAATTTTAGCCAAGACATCAAAAATCGTAATAAACTGAAATAACAATAAAACACCAAAAACCTTAATAAGCCGAAATGACATAGAGAAATACATAATGTTGTTTAAAATGAAGTTTAATTATTTCCTAAATATAATTTCGTATGACACATCTATTATTTTATTAAACTTCTCTACTCGTCTTAACTATTTCAAAATTATTGCAGTCTATATTTAATAAAATGTATTCTATTTTAAAAAATTATTGTTACTTGTATTTAGTAAAATTCATTATATTCTTAATAGATTTGACCCATCAAATTTTAGCCAATACACCGAAAATCTTAATAAACTGAATTAACAATAAAACACCAAAAACCTTAATAAGCCTAAATGACATAGAGCAATACATGATGTTGTTTAAAATAAAGTTTAAATATTTTCATAAATGTCATTTCGTATAAACATCTATTCTTTTCTGAAATTTCTATACTTGTCTTAACTATTTCAAAAATTATTGCAGTCTATATTTAATAAAATTTATTCTATTTTCAAAAATTATTATTATTTGTACTTAATAAATTCATTATATTCTTAAACTATCTTGTCTCCCTTTCTTTTAAAAAATTATTGTTGTCTATTTGAACAAAAATATTTTAAAAAAACAACAACAACAATAATATACCAATAAATTGTTTTTTTCTTTATTTTTAAATTTTAAATTTAAACATATATCGAATCAACGTCGAAACAAAGAAACTAAAATAATACCAACTTGAAAATAAAAATAACCCTCCCTTGGATTTATCTCTTAATAAGGGTTTACACTATTTTTTTATTGTTTAGTGGTAAAGTTGAAAGACCATAAAAGAAATGAATAATTATTGATATAAAAATAGATGAAATATAAATCCCAAAATAATTATTTCAAATCATTTCAACATTTTATAGTAAAAATTATTTTAAATCATTTCAATCATCCATGATAAATAAATTTATAGTTTATGTAATTACATTTGGGAGGATCCAAAGAGGCCTTGTCTCTATATTCATGGTTTTCTTTGTATCGTTGGAAGTAAATTTTGGCTTTCTAAGAGTCCCTACCCTCATGGGGTTTTCCACTTAACTCATTTAGGTGGGGATTATTAAACACCCTTTCTTTGTCAAAGCTATTTCTACCAACTATATCTTATCCTCGTTCCTTAACATATGAAATAGGCTAGGCTCCTCTCCCTTTTTACCTTTTCACGTCTATTTATTCATATTGTACATCGAGCATGGCCCAAAACCAAAGTGAGTTGGGTAGAATTACCACACTTTACCCAAGGGGCAGTAGAAAGTTCGATTTCCATGAACTAACTTCCCAGAAGAAATAGAATAAAATGGCCATAAATTGTTGGTTTGATATAGAAATAAGAGGGCAATCCCGCCTTCAAAGTGAATCATGCCTAGAATTTATCTAAATTGGAAATTTCATTGGCTTTTCCAGGGAATGAGTATAAATGACAATTTTGGAAACATGTAACCCCTCAATAATATGTTTTGTATCGATATGAGCACGTCCAAAAAAATGGGTATTAAAAAAAAATTCACATCAAATACAGGAAAAATGCTCTATGACAGAGGTTTTTCCTATCAAATTCCATCCATGGTCAGCGCTTTAATCATTAAATAAGTTCATTTAGTAATAATTTATATTATTTAATAATCAAATTATTATTATAAGGTTAATAATATTAATTGATAACAGTGATCTTATTAGTGGAACCCCCAAACTTTTGGCTGATTTGAGATTTGATCGACTGTCCAACCTTAAATTCAACCCTGCATTATTATATCTCTTAGATAAATTTCCATCCTTAAAATTTTCCTTATACTCATGTTCTATGTTCTCAAGGTGATCATCAAAATGTACTAAGTATGACCTACCTTCACTCTTTTTAAAAGATAAATCTAGGTCAAAATGCATCTCACAACTGCTACTCTTTCCAATAGTGACAAGCCCATCAAAACCTACCTATATGAGGGGCCATGGATAGAGTCACAATGAATCTAGCCATGCATGTTATGAGAGAATAGGTAAGGAGGGAAAACTCATGTACATCATGTACAAAGATAAGTCATGTTTCGAGAGAAGTAACGATGCTTCTTCACCCCCGAGATAGAAAGGTACCCAAATGGGTCTAGGCCTAATAAGACCACTGGATACTTGAAAGCTATAGGTGTCGATAAATCCATCAATGCGAAAGGAGGAAAAAAACAGAGTGGGCATCACTCTTGCTTTCTATGTTGGAAAAGAAACTGAACGCTCAAAGATCGTTTGTCTCTTGCATGAGTACTGTCTTCTTGATATTAGTATGTCTGCAAGAAAAAAATACAACTTAAGACTAAGTAGTTATATCTTCTCTTTGTTCGATTTTCAGTGGATAGCTTGGATTTTAAGAGGACACTTTTGTGTGACACTTTTGTTTTGGGTTGTTTTTAGTTTGTATTCTTTTTCTTTTGTGATTGTGATTAGTGTGTATAATGTTGTAAGATATATTCAACCCTGAAAAATCTTAAATATTTGAATGTTGTTCCACAATATGTTTATAGACATCATATCCTCCTCCTTTTCCCATAGTAGCTTTATATTCATCATATGTTCATTGTATGGAAACATGGGTATTAGAAACAAAGATATTTGGATTGAATGCTTGATTCCAAAATTGAACATATTAACAATAAACTTTATGGATTGGACTTATCAATTCTCTAAAGCCCTAGTTTCGTAGAATTGAATTCATTCATAAGAAAGAAACAAAATGATAATTAATAGAGTGGTTGTTGTCACAATTAAATCCGTCCTTATTGGTATCATGAGAAAAGAATTCGAGGTGTAGTTAGGCCTTTGATGGATGAATATCTTCCTTGGGAAACTCTCCCATGAATTTGAATCTTCTTTTGAGATCCATAATTACAAAAAAAATCAACCTATACATCACAGTAGTAATGCTCTTTGCATTTTTAACTATCAATATCTAGCAAGACATGGTAGAAAGAATAAAATAACACACATTGTGTTGGAAGCCTTGGTTTCACAGAAATGAATTCATTCGTAGGAAAGAAACAAAATGAAAAGTAATAGAGTAGTTGTTCTCACAATTCAATCAATCATTTTTGTTATCCTGAGAAAAGAATTGGAGATGCAACTCAGCATTTGATGGATGGATATCTTAGTTTTTGTCACAATTAAATCCATAGGGGCAAAGGTATGGAACAATACATGTGCATTTTTTGTATTTAATCTTCATGAATCCATTTCATCACAATCTTCAAAGATCTCTGAGATGGAGTCAACAAATCAAGTGTCATGTTTACTATTTTTTCTTCCTAGAAATAGAAACCCACCTCTTTGTCAGTCCATATGGAAAAGTTGAGCTGCAAATTCTAACAAGGAAAGAAGCTTTTTAATTTTAATAAAACATAGGAGGAAGGAGACCTTACTTTGTCCAATTTTTCACAGGAAAACAAAAAGAGAGAACCAAAAAGGGAGAATCTGTGGATACTCTTCTCATGTCAATGATGCAATTCTTGAGACACCCCTCTTTAACTAAGATCAAAAATTCTACTTACACTCTTTAGCTAAATCTAGTGACACTTTCACTATCATCATGGAAGAGTAACAACTTAATGCTACTCTTCTCTTCCCTATGCTAGTTCCTTAAGGTGTTTCCTTCGCAACATTTAGTACAATTACTAGTCTACTCTCTAACAAATAGACATTTGATTTTAATGGCTCAACACCATGCTCTAATTTGACTCTAAGTCTAACTATATCTACATTTTCTACATAGGTATCATGGATTTGAGCGAATACATTGATAAAACTTCATTTACCGTTCAACCGCCATTATTTATTCTCTCAACTCCATGAGAAACTGCTACAAGATTAAATTAACGTACAATAGTGGAGCTTTAGGACTTACCTAGTTCTATGAGACCTAATTGACTTGACTCCTAGTCATATTTCTTAAGATTCACAGGCTATGGCGGCAAATCTAGTGCAACGACTACATACAAGCCAAATAAGGGTTTAAGGTTACATTATTACTTATTCAATGTTGGCATACTAAATATTAACTCTTTAGTACGATGTCCAGTCCAATAATTACGCCGTAAGGCGTTCCCTCTGAGATAAACTCTCCTCACTGCTGAGGTGTCAAAATATGTACCATTAGATTTTGTTGTTAGACGATTGGATAACCACCAGACGTTGATTTGAGGAATAAGAGGCGCGAGGGTGCGAGGGTCCATACGAACCATCAACCGTCCTCGAGGGTCCATACGAACCATCAACCGTCACCATCAAGCGAGACCTTTCAAGTTTCAAATAACAGGTTTTGAAACAGGTGGTGTTTTAGTGGCAAGCATTTCATTCGGCGAGACCTTTCAAGTTTCAAATAACAGGTTTTGAAACAGGGGGTGTTTTAGTGGCAAGCATTTCATTCGAAGAGTGCAGACTCCCGAATCCACATTGAGACTGTCAGTGACCCAGCTCTAAATCAAAATAGCAAAAACATTCATTCGGATGTGGTTTACAGAACAAGGATGGCAAATAGCAAAAACATTCATTCGGATGTGGTTTACAGAACAAGGATGGCAATATTTACAGGTAATCTCATTACTCTGATTATATTTTTTTATTTTTTTATTTTCAGTCTGAGTTATCCTGTTTCTATTGTTTGAAATCACGGATTTTGCAACAAAATGGGTAGCATGGCCCTGGTCGTATCCTGTTTCTATTGTTTGAAATCACGGATTTTGCAACAAAATGGGTAGCATGGCCCTGGTCGTATGGCATATATATAATCTGATAGTCATATCTTTATAAGATTGTTATGGTAGATGAAATTTGTCAAGAACTTCTACAATTCTTTTATTAATTGTCTTGCGTTGAATTGATTTGTCAACCCAGAGCTCTAGAACAACTTTTGATTTGTCAACCCAGAGCTCTAGAACAACTTTTGTGGGGTGTACATTGCATGGAATTCGTAGGGCACCCTTCTGCTCAAATCCGTATTCCTCCTCTGCGGCCTCCAGTAGCTGACTGAAGCACGGATGATGCAAATCCTTGATTGCTATTATGAAGCGCTCCTCCTCCTCTCCAACGTAAACGACCCAAGCATCCTCTCGGAGCTCCATTTCTGCGGCAGATCTTTCGTTTTGACAGCTGCGCAATCGAAGGCCCGGATTCCATATTGAAGGGCGGCAGAGTTATTGATCACTGAAACAGAAACAGAGGGCGCAAACTTGTTATTCACTGAAACAGAAACCGAGGGAGATGGAAAAAACCTTATCGTCTGCCTCTGCCTTCTAATAACCTCATTGTAAGAACACAAATTCTCTGTTGCCCAAGTTTGTGCCATTGCAGTTTTTTTATAGCCAAACCCTACCGAGTGAAGCATTGAATGACTTGACCAAAAATGGAGATAAAAAGTTGAATAACGCCATGTGTGTGGCCACTTTGTCGGTCGAAATATCTGCATGCAAGACACGCCCGTAATGTGCGCTGCGCGTGCTCCATTTGGACAGATATTTTGTGTATTTTCATTTTCGGGAGCAGTCACTTTTTTGACTTCTGTGGTTGGAATCTTGCCACTTGCATGTTGAGTGTTTTGCGAGAATGTTTAGTTGCAACTCGCAGGTTGAGTGTTTTGTGAGATCTTGAAACTTTGCATGTTACCGTGCTTTATGGCAATGTTTGGTCGTTTAAAAGGTTAAATTTAATAATCTAAAATTTTGATAAATATATAAATTTAATGTATATATTAAAATGGAATATATTAGATTTGGTATTATGAAGATTAAAAACTGCAGTTTATCCCTATCTCTCTACTCTGAATTACTACACACGTTCCATTTGACCTCATGCAGCAAACATGCTCTGATCGCATTCATACATTTAGTCTTCTTGCTGACATTATGGTCCATCGTTCTCATCAAGTGGGTAAGGCGGACGAGCATACTAAGAAATGTGAAACCTCGAAAGCCATTTCGCACTTGCAGTGATAAATATTATTTTGGGTGCGATTAATTTGGGATTGGGGATTTGGCTTTTACAAGAGAGATTGGGAAATGGGTTTGATTTAACTCCCTTGTCTGAAATGGTTAGCAAATTTTGTCTGTTTTAAATTTATTCATGGAGATGTGAAGCCTGAAAAGTTTTTACTTGGCCAGCCTGGAACTTCTGATGAGAAAAAACTCTTTATGATAGATCTTGGCTTGGGTGAGTTTTTCAATTTTCTCGTCTATTCTTGTATAATTGTATAATTGTGTAACAACATGATAATCTTGTTGACTTGAATGCCTTTGGATGGATTGATAAATGAATGCCTTTTGACTGGATTGGTATTTATCTGAAGCATGGCAGAAAAGCTTTATGATGCTTGTTGCTGCCTTTTTTCCTTATTTCTTTTCATTTATATTTATCACATTTCATTGAAAAACTTCTCCACAACCATTTGTGTATTGTCATCCACGCTAATGCTTTTCTATTCCCAGCGTCAAAGTCGAAGGATACATCATCAGGTCATCATGTTGACTATGATCAACAGCCTGATGTCTTCAGGTTAGTTTCTTAGCTTTCGCATGACAGTACTTAAGCTTGTTATATTGTATTTAGTTTTATTCATTTCCATTTATCTGGTTTTATTTTGTGTATTGGATTATATTAATTTTATTATCTTGTAAATGTCCATGTTTCTATTCAGATAGTAATATATATAATCTGATAGTCATATCTTTATAAGATTGTTATGGTAGATGAAATTTGTCAAAAACTTCTACAATTTTTTTATTAATTGTCTTGCGTTGAATTGATTTGTCAACCCAGAGCTCTAGAACAACTTTTGTGGCACCCCAAATGCATTGTCCCCTGCTCAACGCTGTGAAGAGAACTGCAGTTTACCCCTATCTCTCTACTCTGAATTACTACACACGTTCCATTTGACCTCATGCAGCAAACATGCTCTGATCGCATTCATACATTTAGTCTTCTTGCTGACATTATGGTCCATCGTTCTCATCAAGTGGGTAAGGCGGACAAGCATACTAAGAAATGTGAAACCTCGAAATCCATTTCGCACTTGCAGTGATAAATATTATTTTGGGTGCGATTAATTTGGGATTGGGGATTTGGCTTTTACAAGAGAGATTGGGAAATGGGTTTGATTTAACTCCCTTGTCTGAAACGGTTAGCAAATTTTGTCTGTTTTAGATTTATTCATGGAGATGTGAAGCCTGAAAAGTTTTTACTTGGCCAGCCTGGAACTTCTGATGAGAAAAAACTCTTTATGATAGATCTTGGCTTGGGTGAGTTTTTCAATTTTCTCGTCTATTCTTGTATAATTGTATAATTGTGTAACAACATGATAATCTTGTTGACTTGAATGCCTTTGGCTGGATTGATAAATGAATGCCTTTTGACTGGATTGGTATTTATCTGAAGCATGGCAGAAAAGCTTTTTGATGCTTGTTCCTGCCTTTTTTCCTTATTTCTTTTAATTTATATTTATCACATTTCATTGAAAAACTTCTCCACAACCATTTGTGTATTGTCATCCACGCTAATGCTTTTCTATTCCCAGCGTCAAAGTGGAAGGATACATCATCAGGTCATCATGTTGACTATGATCAACAGCCTGATGTCTTCAGGTTAGTTTCTTAGCTTTCGCATGACATTACTGAAGCTTGTTATATTGTATTTAGTTTTATTCATTTCCATTTATCTGGTTTTATTTTGTGTATTGGATTATATTAATTTTATTATCTTGTAAATGTCCATGTTTCTATTCAGAGGTACTGTTAGGTATGCCAGTGTACATGCACATCTTGGGAGAACAGGAAGTAGATGAGATGATCTAGAGTCTTTAGCATACAGTCTAATATTCCTTCTTAGGGGCAGGTTGCCTTGGCAAGGTTACCAGGTACATTTATAAATTATGTTGTTCTCTGATTTGTTTTGTGGAGATTCACATTCAACGTTTTGTATTATTGCATGTTTTTTCCCTTGTAGGGTGACAACGAGGGCTTTCTTCTTTGTAAAAAGAAGATGGCAACTTCTCCCAAAATGTTGTGAGACTCATGTCCAGTTCTTTTCCAGCAATTTCTTGAAGCAGTCGCAAATATGAAATTCAATGAAGAGCCAAATTATCAGAAGCTTATTTGCCTTTTTGAAGGCATTCTTGGAGCAAATATTTCAACAAGGCCAATTAATACAGATGGAGCTCAGAAGTTCCTATCTCATGTGCGGCCCCAACTCTCTTCAGTCAAAGTCCCTTAAATCATTAGAAGAACTTGTCTAATTTTTTGGACGTGCTTAGAATATTGGATAGATTCAAAGCAATTCTTTGAAGTCGTGGAAGTGTTTGGAAGTGTCATGAGTTGTGGATGTACTTGGAGGAACAACTAGATTGAAACTCTTTGAAGTCCTTGAGATTTTACAAGTTATAAACATTGAAGTATTACAAGTTCCATTCAATTTCTTGGTTGGTGTTGATGTTTAAATAAATGTGTATACTCTACTATTTATTTCAATCAAAATGTGGGCTATTTCTGAACTATTTTGTCTCCTAGGAATGCTTCAGATTTTAGTATTTAAATTTTATTTCAATCAAATGCCTCCTATCTGTTGGAAATGCAATATGGTATATACTATAGTATATCAGACTTTACTATGTTAGTATACTGAACTATTCAACAAGTTACAATGTCGTATTGTTTCTTTCACCTCTTCCATTACAATATAATAGTATTTTCTAATAACACCTTAAATAGGTAGCATATGGAAAAATTACATCTCGGAAGAGGTACAAAAACATGTTCACATAAACAAAAACAACTACATGGATAATGGATAATCTCTACATGACATTACTATTATTTACCAAATAGCCATATTTGAATACACATAACTAATCATTTCAAGTATAACTCATTATCATCCACCCTAACTTTCAACAATGTCCATTCACATGTTGTTATTTCTCCACAAACTAATATTATTTACAAAATACCCATATTCAAAATACACATAGCTATTACTTTCAACTCTAACTCATTATCATCCGCCCTTTTTTTCAACAATGTCCATTCACATGTCGCTATTCTTTCACAAAATATTATTATTTACAAAATATCCATTTTCAGAATACACATAACTAACTATTGCAATTGTAACTCATTATCATCCACCCTTGCTTTCAACAATGTCCATTCACATGTCCCTATTCTTCCCCACTCTATGCTATTCTTCCCCACTCTATACATGTCCTTATTCTTCCCCACTCTATGCTATTCTTCACCACTCTATGCCTTACGGCGTTTCCTTTGCAACATAAGGTGCAAGTGCTAGTTATTAGGTTTGGTGGGAATCAACTATGATGGACGAGCAGTTAAATTTGATTCATTGGATCTGGATGATATCGACTATTGGATACATCATACCTACTCGTGTCATTTAACTTCCACATAGGTTAAGTTATGATGCATCATATGAATCATTGATCTTTGTCCCAAGCTAGTTGTTAGATCCCATTGGATGGTGAGAGGATCATTAATGAGGACCCATTTTGCCATCCGATATGCCATAATGATCGTTAGATTGGAACATTCTTGGCCCTTGGATCCCATCGGATCGCAAGTGTACACCTAAAACCGGTGTGAGTTGTCATCCAATATGGTTTTACAACTATCAAATGGATTGGCGATGATTGTATGATCAGGTAGGATGGGCGAGGACGTGTTAATTTGCTTGATATTGATGACCTGATAGTTGATTCTTGTCGTTGAAATTTAAACTTTCCAGCTATCAAGTTTGATTTGATTGTGAGGAAGTGATAGTTGAGTCTTATCGTTGAAATTTAAACTTTCCAGCTACCCAGTTTGATTTGATTGTGAGGAAGTGACTTGTGAGAGTTAACGAGAGTTATCCATTATTGCCAACCACATTAGTGATAATATAACATCAACTGTGATACGGGATAGTTAAAAATTTTAGCACTTAGGCTGATTTTCACACAGCTTTGGTATGGTAATGTTGTGCAGCTACAGGTATTTTTTTTTT
>APFE031742304.1:135071-145285 GCA_000404065.3 Pinus taeda | reverse complement strand
ATAACTTAAAAATTCAACATTAATTTCTAATATTTATTTTTACTTTTAATCAAAATATCAATACGTCTAGATGGAATGAAACATAAATTATTACTCTATTATTGTACATTGTGGATATTCTAAACAAATTATTTTTTCATAATTAAAACATATAATCCAACAAACACAGAAAGGACTCACAACTTCATATAAGATCACATGGAAATTAAAATATTTATTTCAAATTAGCGTGCAAACATCATTTACATAAAATGTCTTAGAAAATTATTCAAAATCACTCATATGTTTTGGCACACCATCAGAATCTACAATATCTTCAGATGAATGATTGGATGCACATGAAGATGACCCATATTCTTCTATTTCATCAACTAGTGCCTCATTTGAGTCAACATGCATGCCCACCATTTCAGGTATCAAAAGTCTTCTAGATCTACGATTAGGTTTAGAAAACTCCCATCTTAACACTGATTATTTTGGTAGCAACCTCTTCGCAATCTCTATGGTCCTGAAGTGAAGAGTTCCCTCTTTGTTAAATTGAAGTCATAAACAAGTATGTCAACATCTTCCACTTTTAAGAGGTTTGTGTGGTGACAATTTATATTTGTACCTTTTATTTTTATTTTCCAATTTGTTTATCAACTACCATCTTTACCTTGTACACACCATTGAATGAGTGTGTATTTGTGGAATACCATTGTACTTCAACAATTGTAACATCTTCATTTTCTTTAATGACCTTTATAACTTTGGCAACCAAGAATGCATAGCAACATGGATCTCCATCTGCTAACACTGCGATCATGCAACCCTTCTTAACATCCTGTACATAACCCTTGTAATGGTCTTCAATGGCTTCACATTGTGCACATGATCTTCTAGAACCAATATACATTTCTCTTTCCTCTACTTGCGAAGAATTAATAATACGTTGAGATTGTTGTTGTTCAACAATGTTTCTTTCCTCATGTTCATTTGACACATTTTGTGGGCAAATAAATGGAGTCTTCAAAAGTATATCTTCATTTCTTGATCTTGGAATGATATCATTTTGATTATTGAAAAAAAACTCTCACAAAAAAGAATTAACAACATCAAAGTACTCATATGTATCTCTAACCGATTCTTTAATTTCTTCCAAGAATTTAGAATCTTATGCCTTTGTGCGTGATGGGTTTCAGCAACTAATTGTAATAACAATATATTTGATGCAAAAATTGGATGATCTGGAATGAACTTCAAAACTACAAACCCTATGACGACACCATTCTGCAGCAGTTGAATACTTCTTGCCCCATATAAATGTTTTTCCATCAATTTTTTTGATACGAAATTGATGTTGGAACCTAATGTCATTAAGTTGTTTAATGCATTTCTCCTCATCATGCGATCTAAGAATAAACCTTTACATGTCAATAGTTTCTTCCAACAGATGAAAATAGGCTTTAGAATGCATTATTTCTTAATACATTCAATTAATGATGACAAGCTCCCAACATCCTTCCTCCTCAATGTTATTGAAAAAAGACTTAACATATGATCAATATGGTCATGAGTGTGCCCGACAAGAAGGAAACCAACCTTTATCTTTTGAAAAATTTCCAATTCAACAAGCATGTTTAGATATCCAAAAACAATTTGATTTTTGTTTTCATGACAATTGTTGTCTAATAGCAGATACAAGACTTCAGGAATATTACTAGACCAATGAGAAAACACATCATGAATTATGGTTATGGTCAAATTTGCATCATTATGGATATTTGGAGCTATGAAGTAAACCCTTGGTGACATTTTCCAATTAAGGGCCATACAACCGACCAAGTGAAACTGAATAAAATTTTCCTCTTGTAAATATTTTGGTGAGCGGATAAAATGTGGTAGAAGTGTTTTCTTTTGGTCCATACCATCAATTATCAATCCCAAATATTTATTTGGATTATCATAAAACTTATTTTGATGCTTATAAAACTTTTTCCTTTCACGTGTTTTCTCATTGTGATGCTCTTGAAGTGCTTTGACAATGGAATATGCACATAACATAAAAGAAACCTATTAATAAATACATTTTCATAGTTGATAACTATACAATTTTTAAAATAATGTTATGATTTCATACCTCTTTTTTCCCCTTGAAATTTATCCCTTTTTGATATAAGAGAAACACATTTACTACAAACCCCCATCTTTGTCTTATTAAGAATACAAACATTGTTGAATTCTTTCCTCCATATCTTCACAAAAGATTGATATGTAATAAAATTACCATCTCTTTCAACACCTTCTGCATATTATTTGTATGATTTGTAGATTTCTCGTCTTAAGAAATTATTTGGAATATATAGTCTCTTTATTTCGCATAAAATCTCCATGCTTTGAAAAAAAGTTTTGCATCCATGACATTGCAATATTTTCTAATGGTTCAAACTCTCATCTATGACGTACTTCTGAACAAAATGTGGGATCCTTTTCTAATTTTTCTTGGATTCTTGACAGATGAAAATTACCAATTGAAGGAAACATTTTGAAAGCCTTTCTACAGAGCAATAAAGTTCCAATATGATAATTATAATATGCCAATGTAGATTGCATACACCCCACTAAATATGAATTTTGCATGCTTTTATTTATTGACAAATATCTCTTCCCTTTTTCCAATGCAAACTTGAAATCCATATGTTTCAAGTAATCCTTTTGACAACATTCACTTGAAATTAGATCATTGAAAAAACTTTTTCTCATGAGATATTTGCCCGGGTATGACTGAAATATTTTGGATTGATATGAAAATGTCTACTCCTACTTCTAGATACAACATTTGCTAGAAACGTCTCCATCATTTCATCATCATCTCTATAAGCATTTTCATCATCATTAGGAGAAATATTATCCTCACCATGATCATTTTGAACATAGTTAGGAAATTCATCACCATTATTGCTCACAAAATATTCATTACCATCCTCACCTGCAAGATTTTTTTTACTACCATCATCTGTGCTTTTGAAATACGGACTCGGAGGATATTCTTCACCATCTTCATCTGTGCTTTTGAAATCCACGTTTGGAGGAATTTCATCATCATTGTTTCCGCCTTTCAAATCATTGCTTGGAGGAAATTATTCACCATCCTCATATTTGCTTTTGAAATCCTCACTTGGAGGAAATTATCATCACTGTGAGCTCCTTTGAAATCCTTATTCAGAGAAAATGCATTATTGACATATGTGCCTTTAAAATTATCATTTGGAAGAAATTCTTCATCCTCCCCTTCATAAGTGGTGCCCTCATAATCCTTAGGATTAGGACTAAGTGGAAGATTTGACTCTCTATTCATAATAAATTATTATTTGCATAAAATTATTCATACTCCCCTTCGCCAGTGGTGCTTTCATAATTCTTAGGATTAGGACTAAGTGGAAAATGTAACTCTCTATTTACTGGAAATTCTCCTTCCTCCCCTTCATCAGTGGTGCTTTCATAATCTTTAGGATTATGACTAAGTGGAAAATTTGACTCTCTATTTACTAGAAATTATGCATCATTCCCTTTGTCAGTGGTGCTCTCATAGTTTTAAGGATTAAGACTAAGTGGAAGATTTAACTCTTTATTTATTGGAAATTTTGCATCTTTCCCTTCGTTAGTGGTGCTCTCATAGTCCTTAGGATTAGTATTAAATAGAAAATTTGACTCTCTATTTACCAGAAATCCTTCATCCCGCCTTTCAGTGCTGCTCTCATAGTCCTTAGGATTAGGACTAAGTGGATGATTTGTTTCTCTATTTACTGGAAATTCTTCATCCAACCCTTCGTTAATTCTACTCTCATAGTCCTTAGGATTAGGACTAAGTGGAAAATTTGACTCTATTTACTGGAAATTCTTCATCTTGCTCTTTGTCCATGCTTGCTCTCATAGTCCCTAGGATTAGGACTAAGTGGAAAATTCGATTATCTATTTGCAAGAAATTATTCATCCTTTCCTTCGTCTCATAGTCCTTAGGATTAGGACTAAGTGGAAAATTTGACACTCTATTCATAATGAAATAATTCTTGTTATATTCATCAATATGAATATAGTTTTATGTGAGGAAGATGTTGATGCTCTAGAAGGAGAAACTTCACTATCAAAAAAATCTATGACTTTCAAATAAAAGATGTTGAATGACACAAATGCACCCTCTCCCAATGGCAATTTATAGCCTAGAGAATGAAAATTTCCCTCCAAAGTTTCCTCCAAAAAAATTTTGTCGAAAATTTTCAGTCCAAAAATCTTGTTTGAAAAATTTTCATCCAAAATTTCATTCTAAAATTGATTTGAAAACATTTTACTAAATTTTTTACTATACTTTCTATTCAAATTTTCCTTTAGTTTTTATAATTTATATTTTATTTTTTATCCCACATTTAACAAAAGTTAGTGTAAACCTATAATATTAACTATATATTAATTTTTCTTAATTTTTGGTTTTAATCCCACTTTCAAGAAACAATAAAGTAATCCCATATCTTCGCTATATAATAACTTTAATTATTACAGGGAGCGGAACACAGAGGCTGACCGTCTTTCCAAAGAAGGCGCGATCCGGGAGCAAGGAAATTGGCTGATCATCGAACAAATAGATGGGGATCACCACTAGTTCTATCACATGCCTTTAATGGACATTTTGAATTAATGATCGGATATTGAACCATAATTTGTACATATTTCTTTTGTTGTTTATGATCTGATATGCGGCCATAGTTTTGGCACAATACATGTTTTTGGTATTATCTCCTTGCATGCAATAAGATAATATTTATCTTGCTGTTTTTTGTATCATTTTGGACTCTTTTTTAGACCCTGACTGGGCTACTTCCCTGTGTGTTTGCTGTTTCTACGGAAGCAGTGTCTCTCGATAGAAATATCGGAATATGCATATGCATCTACAAAATTTAATTTCTTCTACTAATGAAATTACGAATTTTCCATGGGAAATATATGTAAACATTTACTAAAAGAGATATCTTTTTGTTTTTTTGAAAAAAATAAATAAAATTCTTTGCGCTCGAGCATGTCTGTGGCTTGCCCAGGGCTTGTTGGCCCCCCGTTGGGCAATGGGCTCGACAAACTCTAGGTACGCTTCCTCTGGCTGCTTAGGGCCCACCTTTTGGCCCCTCGTTGGGCAAGGGGGTTGATGGAGGGAGTCGTCAGTCCTTGGGCGACCTATTGGTCCCCCATTGGGCAAGGGGGACGATGCGGGGAGATGACAGGCCTTGGGCGTCTTGCTGGCCCCTCGGCCCCCGCTGGGAGAGGGGACCAGAGGCCACAGGCACACCCGCCCGACGTAAATTTTTTTAAATTTTTTTTTTTTTGTTTTTGTTTTTAATATTTTTAATTTATTTTATTAAAAGTTTAAAATTAAATTTCAATTAGTCTCTTATTTTATTTTTTTTACTTCAAAATTAACTTTTTAATTGTTTTTTAATATTATTATATATATATATATATATATATATATATATATTATTATATATTTTGTTTTTTTTTTTTTTTTTTTTTTTTTTTTTTTTTTTTTAATTTTCATATTGCTTTGTTATTGTTTTTTTTTATTTATTTATTTATTTATTTGAATTAAATTGTAATGAATAATTTGTTTTTTTTTTTTTTTTTGTTTTTTGTTTTTTTTTATTTTTTATTTTTTATTATATACTATATATATATTATATATAATTCTTTTTTTTTACATGAAAATGACATCAAAGAAGGTCTCTGTGAATGTTTCTGGAACAAAGACAACAATTACATCATCTAAAGTTCTAGTCAAACCTTCTATGAATATTATTGAACGAAACTGAATTGAGACACATGGTAAAAGTCAAGCAACAAACCCCTCAAATGAATTGAAGATTATTTTAGAATGGAAGACGACACGAAAAATAAATAAAACAAAATTTACATGGCATGTTAAAGATAAAGAACAATAAAGGTGTGCACATATTTTTGGTGCTGAATACAGATGTTGTTTATGTTTTTACAAAACTACCCAAATCACGTGAGAAGGTTAGATATTGTTTCTCAATGGTAAAATATTACATGGATGAATATTCCACAAAGATGTGTGAAGAAATCATAAACAACATTGAAAAAACATTGTAAATTTGTTTATTAATATTTATGTGTTTTACATTATTGTAAGTATTATTATATTTTTTATAGCTTATTTACTATTGACATATTATATTTTATTTGATAGGATTTTGTTGAGTCTCTTTCAATTATGTTGGGGGGAATTTATTATATAGAGAGATATTATGAATGTGATCAACTGTTTCCACACAGACAAAAGAAGATAGGAGAAAGAAGTAAATAATAATACTTCATAAAACTAGAAGAGTACATACAGAAGATCAACAAAGAATGCCTATAGTGGATCAATCTAGTAAAGCTAGACATGTTACTTTTGAAGATGTGGAACCTGACGCTGAAGAATATGTTTCCATTACTGTGAATGAGATTAGAACTGATGTTGGAAAGGAGAAAAACCATAAAAGGCCAAAAAAAATGCCCAGGAATGTCTCTCTTCGAGTTGATGATGAGGAGATTTCTTATCTAGAAGAAGATATGATAATTGATAGGAGGAAGAAATCAAAAGATGGTCATTCTGAAAAAATCATGGGCAACAATGAAGATCATAGTGAAAGCTCAAAAGGCAATAGGGAAATCATAACACCACACACTGATTTAGAGGATGACATTATTAAAACAAAACAAAACGTCATTCATAATCAATTTATGAAGACAAACTTAATTGAGGATGGCCGTACATTTCAACTTAATGTCAACCAACTTCATAAGCCAAACGAAGGACAATCTAAATATCAAATTAGAAAACCACCTGCATGATCATAACTTGAAAACATTGATAAGGTACAATCCATATGCACATGTGGTTGATTATGTGTTTCTTGTTGATCCAATTCAAGTTCCCAACAAAGAGGCATTTGATAAGTTAAGATGTTTTTAATGAAAATATTATGTAATTTCAGGGAACCATTCCGTAGAGACTAGAAGACAATTAATGGAGAAATATCCCAATATCTGACTTTTTGAAATAGTGAAATGTTTGATTTATGTTGGTTTAACAGACGTAGAAACAAAGTTATTGGCATGGGATCATAATACATATAACGAGTATAAGAAGTTTATGCCTTCCATCTAAAGGGCCATATTTATTCATAGTGAATTTGAAAAAAAATGGGTTGGGTATAAGACAAAGGTTAGTCTAAGCTTTCAGAAGAAATATTGCATGCAAATAGGTTATCAAATTGAAGTAAAAATCAATTGAAAAGGTGGCAAAGTAAATTTACACATATTCAGAGGTATGAATAACTTTTTCCAGTTGGCATTTAAAACTGGAGAAATATGAGAATTGATTAATGATATTTTCGACATGTGGGAGAACAATGCCATAAAAATCCAGAGGGCTAAAGTATAAACCATTAATATGTACCAGCAATAAGATAGGTCTTGAAATCAAGCACCTTCTAGATGACATTACTATCGCCCCTTGGAGAACAATGCAAGGAGTAACATATGAAAAACTTGTCAAATATCTCGTGTGAAGTTAGGTGAATTATCATTGGACAAAAATGTGTGAGGAATTTCAAAAGTAAGTTTGTTGAATTATTTTTACTTATCTTTGGATTATAATTTTCTTTTAAATATAAAATATTGTTGTTAGTAGTATTTGTTATATATATCACTATATTAACATTTTTCATTTTATTTATTCAGTCATTAGTTTTATATGAAAATACAAGAACATATGGTTAAATTTTTGAATGAAGATAGTTGGGATGAATAATTACCCAGATTCAAGTTCTACATCAACATTAAAAGTTTTTTTTTATCTTGCATTCAAAAAGATATGTTGATTTATACATTCATTTTTGTTCAGATGTAAACTATTTTTATTTTATTACTTATACATATATTTGTTTATTTCATTAAATATGTCGAAGAGGCATGCAAATGGAGTACCAAATAGTTTCAAAACCTTTATTGAAAAAATTAAGTTGGAAATGTTGGGAACACGACGTCTTAAGAATGTTGAACTTGATCATAGTCTTAATCATTTCATTTGAAATGAGCTCCAAACTATCCAATATTAAATAATACAAGGCAATTATGAATACATTGTAAAAATTATACCTAAAAGGGTTTATTCCTTAGTTATTGCAGATATTCCTCATGGTTTTAATTGTCAAAACATTGGATATGATAGTGTTGGCAATATTGACATTGATGTCAAATAAAAATAATTGATTAATGCCGATGGATTTTATTGAAGTCATTGAACACATTGGCGATAATTTATGTTGAATGGAAAGTGTACATAAATGTTGAATGTTGAATATAAAAGGATGAAAGTGATGTGAAGTGTAAAGGCTATGCTAATCAATGTGAAGGATAAAAATTGAGACAAAAGATGAAATACATATATTTCTTTGAACATAAAATGTAGATAATACAAATCTGATTTGTCTCTTGTAATTATTACTGAATGAACTATTAGTTCAACTCTATTTATATTACAAATAATTTTCATAACTAAAAATGAAAAGACAAGCTTGTGAGCCGTTTTTGGAAGTCCAAGAGACTATGCTTCATCTTATATTCCTCCAAAGAATACAAACAACCAAGAGGGCTTGCTTATAAAATATACAATATGGAATGAAAAAGGATGATCTTATTTTTGAGTGGAAGGACTCTGCATCAGAGAATTGATGAGCAGTGACAGAAGAGAAAAAGAGTGAAAAGAATAAGCAATTGAACATAAAACTTGACAACATAATTGTATATGAGGTAACCAACATTTGTGACTTGATGTTGTGATTGAGAAATTTCTGTTCTTTTCTACGTTGCATCTTGAAAAAGAATAGGTTGTAGCGTATTGAGGTAGGAGCCTTTTGTGGGTTGTATCTTACAGAAAACTTGTGGGAGTTGGAGCATCCTTTGAGGTGGGATCCTCTTGTAGGTTGGAGTCTACAAAAACCTGGTGTAATAAGGAGTAGAAGCTTTCCTTCACATCACTTTCACCCTTAAATTAATGGTTTTCTCCCTTTGGGATTTCCACTTATATCTGGTGTCTTCATGTGTTTGATTCTTGTGTTTTGTGTGAATGATTTGAATTCTTGGTAAACAAATATGCAAACCTCTCTCCTTGAAATCTACAAAAGTAAATCAATAACTATTGAGCACAAACATAAATATTTTATTGCATAAGAAGAAGATTAAGTTGAGAAAAAATAAAGAATTTAAATTACTAATTCACCCCCCCTCTTAGTAATTTCCAATCATAAATATCAATTGGTATCAGAGCCAAGTTCCTTTAGTAGTAGTCTAACAACTGGAAGGAAGTCCTAAGTCAGTAAAATGGCTAGTCAAGAAGGATGCTCAATAAATAAGGCCTTTATATTTACTGGTACGAACTATGCCTTCTGGAAAGTAAGAATGAAGATATATTTAATGTCTCTAGGAATGGAAGTATGGTCTATTGTGCTGATGGGGTATGAAGAACCAAAGGAAACAACTGGTGACAAATACGCCAAACTGAATTTTATAGCTAATGCAAAAGCTATGAATTCCCTTCTGAGTGGTCTATGTGAGTCTGAATTTATCAAAGTAATGCATTGTGAGGCAACTAAAGATATTTGGGATAAATTAGAATATATTCATGAAGGATATAAAAAGGTGAAGATGGCCAAATTAATGTATAGAACCCAGTTTGAGACATTAAAAATGAATGAAGATGAAGATATAGCTAAATAATTTTTAAGAGTTGATGAAGTTGTAAATATCATGCTGGGTCTAAGCGAAACAATCAACGAAAGTGTAATAGTTCAGAAAATTTTGAGGTCATTACCTTCTAAATTCAATCCTAAAATTTCAGCTATAGAAGAAACAACAAACTTTGAGACTTTGAACAAAGATCAACTACGTGGCTCTTTGACAACATATGAGATGAGAATTCCAAAAAGGAAGGAAACGAGTGGAGAGATAACTTTCAAGGCAGACAATCCCATAGAAGAACATGAGCAGTCATGTTGAGGTTTTGATGAAGAAGAAGCAAAATTTGTCAGAAGGTTGAAGAAAGACACTGGTAAGTATAAAGGAAAACTTCGATTTAAGTGTTTTAATTGTGGAAGACTGGGGCATTATGCATCAAAATTCCC